>JAPMUY010002227.1:70000-204909 GCA_026901105.3 Galaxias olidus
GTTCCTATGTTATGACTGTTAAGATAGTGTCTGGGACACTCCTATGTTATGACTGTTAAGATAGAGTCTGGGACGTTCCTATGTTATGACTGTTAAGATAGTGTCTGGGACGGGCACAGCCCAGGCTCCTCCTCCGTGACTGTCATTAAGCCTGCTCAGATGTAATGTCTTAACATTTACACAAGCCATCAATGATCCTCCAATGAATTGTCTGTGAGAACACTTGTGGCTTGATTGGTTACTAACACAATAGATTTGAATGGAAAGCATCCCCGGGGAAGACGTAAGTGTAAATGGTCCTTCATTCACAGAACTAGAAAGAACTAATCATCTGAACGCATTAAGAATAATAAAAATTAGTGTGGATTACACATACAGAATGGTACATGGCCGTGAACATTTGAACTCTATTTAACTCTACTCTTAACAAACCAGTTATCACTAACGGAAGATTTGTGCTGATTAAAGTTATCCAAAAATTGTAAAACCGCCCAGGATCTTTGCCTTGGACCATCACCAGAAAACATAATTTCACTGTCTTTATTTAACTTGTAAGGCGTTTTGCAGCCCTTGTTGGTTGGTTGGTGTCACACATCAGTTTGAGCAGTCATTCTCTCTGCGCTCACCTCTCACAGCAACGCTTCATTTGTAAATGGAGTGTGAAACCTTTGGCTAGAGAGATATTATCTGCTTATGGTTATGGCAGCACACCACAGTTCAGTGTAATTATACCACACAGCTGGGCCCTTCATCCCTGGATATTCACAGAACGAAACTTTAAGCAAAATGTGAGCTTTCATAAGAGGACTGCCTGTCAGTAATGAATAATGTGTAACACTGGAAAGTAAAAGAAAAAACGAAAATATGTTGATATTATTTATTATTAAGTTTCCTTTAGGCTTACTCAGGGTGGAAAGAAAGAGGGTTGATGAGAAGAAAGAGAGAGAGGGAGAGAGAGAGAGATTGCAGCCAACCTTTTTCTCCAGTTTACCCAATGAGCTTATTACCCCTCTGACTCAGGGAATGATTAGGTGTTTGTGGCTTTGAAATGGAACTGCGACAAAGTTTCCTTCCTTAATTAACTGGCAGCAAACACCAGGCAATTAATCTTCCATTAAAACGCCATAGCAACTCTCACTAGCTGAACTAAACTGCCTCTCCACTTCACTTTGAATGATGTAAAGAGTTTTCTCACTTTACGAAAATGTCTTCACGGAGTGGTTCTGCAAGGGAAGGAAGGATTGGAGAGTGAGGGAGGTTGGCAGAGAGAAGCAAGTGTGTGGGGGGGATTGTAAACGATTGAAGGGCTGATATTTAGTTCCACCCTCCTCCTTTCTCATCTCTCTCTCCAGGGAGTTGGCAGGCAGAAATCCCAGTTGGGGTGGCGTGGTTGTGTGGGTGGAGCTGTCAGGTCGAGTAGGGCTAGAGTGTGTCCATCTTGGTTATGAGCCTTGGATAGCGTCTCCAATCTGTCCTGTCGGCTGTGCACAGCCCCACCGCCAGAACTTGACAGATTTTTGTCATAAGCACAAAGTGAGTTGATAGCAGGCTTCAAAACAGATTGGGTTTAAACCAGTGTTGGAGTACGGTGTGGTGGTAATACTCACAGCTTGCCTGTCACACATATTGCAGTGTCCTGCCTTGCAGGTTAGAATTCCCACCATATTGACTCTCACTATGCTCCTAAGTATCTAATGTACAGTATTTCCCCATTCTGAATTTGCCTTTCCAGTCATGACCAAAACTAAAAACAGAGAACATTTTGGAACTAT
The DNA here is from genome assembly GCA_026901105.3 of Galaxias olidus. NCBI lineage: Eukaryota > Metazoa > Chordata > Actinopteri > Galaxiiformes > Galaxiidae > Galaxias > Galaxias olidus. The sequence continues at coordinate 71,773 of JAPMUY010002227.1, forward strand.
TGATTTTTGTAGCGTTTATGTAGAGAAAGGGGCGAGTCACAATCTCATTTTATGATGAGGGATCTTTATTTATGTTTTCATGTGTTTTCTTTATTATGGGTGTGACTGACAAACAACAACTAAATAAACAGATTGTTTCCTACCCATCCTTCTCTCTTAGTCCTCTCCGCTCAACGTGCTACTCTTCTTTTCCTTAATAGGGACATCAATTTGTCCTTTTTCTCCTAGCTGCTGATAGAAAGGTACATCTGTGTCAGACTATTAATTTCAGTTAACCTGAGAGACACTCTCTACTTAATCATCGCCATCACGCTGCTCCAGCTCTCCATTGTGAGCCTGATGTGTAATGGAAGACTTGGCTAAGAGGAAGAGGGGGGCATGGCAGATGGAAGACTGCGTGGCTGAGAGAAAGACAGACTGCCTCTGCGTGTGTGTGTGTGTGTGTGTGTGTGTGTGTGTGTCTGTTTGTGTGTTTGTGTGTGTTTGTGTGTGTCTGTGTGTTTGTCTGTGTGTGTGTTTGTGTGTCATGTGTATGTCTGTAAGTAGAATATGAAAGTAACCACTTGGATTCCATCCATCCATCCATTCTCCGCTGCTTATCCGGGCCAGGTCGTGGTAGCAGCAGGCTAAGCAGGGTAGTCCAGACGTCCTTCTCCCCAGCAACGTTTTCCAGCTCCTCCTGGGGGGATCCCGAGATATATAATCTCTCCAGCATATTCTAGGTCTACCCATGGGTCTCCTACCAGTAGGGCGTGCCTTGAATACCTCCAAAGGAAGGCGCCCAGGAGGCATCCTAATCAGGTGTCCGAAACCACCTCATCTGGCCTTTAGACGTAAAGGAGCAGCGGCTCTACTCCGAGCTCCCTCCGGATGAGCAAGCTCCTTACCCGATCTCTAAGGCTGAGCCCAGCCACACTGCGGACGAAACTCACTTGAACTATGCTTGAACTCCCCCGCTTAGGGCAGCAACTCACTTCCAACCCGGAGAGAGCACTCCAGGGGTTTTCCGGCAGAGAACCATGGCCTCAGACTTGGAGGTGCCTCACACTCGGTTGCAAACCACTCCAGTGCGTGCTGAAGGTCACAGTCTGAAGAAGCCAACAGAACCACATCATCTGCAAAGAGCAGAGAAGCAGTTCTGAGGTCCCCAAACCGGACCCTCCCCCACGGCAACGCCTTGAATTTATATCCATGAAAATCACGAACAGAACTGGTGACATGGGGCAGCCCTGCCGGAGTCCAACACCCACTGAAAATGTGTTTGACTTTGTGCCGAGTATACAGACACAGCTCTCACTCCGGTTATATAAGGACCGGATGGCTCACAGCAACGGCCCCAGTACCCATACTCCTGCTGTACCCCCCACAGGACTCCCTGGGGGACATGGTTGTAGGCCTTCTCCAAGTCCACAAAACACATGTCGACTGGATGGGCAAACTCCCATTACCCAACCCCCCCCCCCAACAGCCCCGCGAGGGTAAAGAGTTGGTCAACTGTTCTACGACCATTACATGAATCACTATTCCACAAAGAAAAAAACTACTTCATATCTAATAAAAAAACATAGCTAAACCTATCCTCCATGTCACTGTCCACATTTTTGCAACATTTTACATCTGATGGTTGACCTTGGTCGACTTTCAGATGGAAAAGTGTTCAATTGTTAGCTAAACTTGTTTCACACAAACATAAAAAAAGGATGATGTGATTTTCATAAAATAAGTAAATATTTCAACTTGGCAGGGTTGTGTTAAATGCATCTTAAGAAATATGTAATTATACTGATACATTCATAAATACTGTTCCATTTAGAATCAAATTGAAAAATGTATTTATTAAGCTATTTAAAAAAGTTTGTGATTAAATAGAGAACACCATGCTGTAGCTCTTTGATAATGACCCGGTTGTGTAAATAGCAAAACAAACCCACTACACATTAAATGGCAAAATATTAGAAAAATATATCGTCTTGATGACCAACAGCATCTTTAATTGTCTAACAGCAGGCAATAGTCTGTGAGACTATTCACTAACTGCAGTAAATACTAACATCATTCCAAAGCAGCTACAGTGTATTTCTAAATATGTAACTGATATTTTAGCATTTTAGCATGAGTGAAATTTGAACTTTGTGTCTGCTTTAGTAGACCTACCAAATCTCCCAATGTTCTTCTAATCAATCTTCAATGTGATGTTATTAGTGAGTTACTTGCTTGTTGTTCTGCCAACCGTATAAATGTAACAAATAAATAAACATTAAGTAGTGAACCACTTAATTGACTCTTGTAATGTTTAATGTGGAACCTCTTGACATCTACTGCTAGTGTGCTGGAAATGATCAGCCTAAGCTCCAGTGGATTCACCGTTCTTTGTAAATGTGCAGAGGAAATGTTCCAGCTATTAACTTGATGTTGTCAAAGCCTATGTTTTTCACAAGGCCCATTTTAGTTAACGTACTCATCATAAGTTCAAATAGTACTAACAACACAAAATAAGTCTCAAAAGAAGAGCCTGATTAAATCATTCGTTGGCAGCATTTATTTAATTCTTATAATCTCTTATTTGTCTTATAAAGTTTCATTTATTAATTTGAAGTTGCGTTTAGGAATAATTTGATCTGATACAGAAAAGATTTTATTCAGTCCTACACGCAATTGCAAGAGAGAATCCATTTCCTGCTTATTCAAATTCCTGAAGCGGTTCTAAATGAATGGTAGTATCTTAATCAGTCCTCCGACAATGTCAAACATAGTATCCTGCGGCCTACGTTCATTTCCACCGGGGTTCTGATGATTCATCTCCGCAGCTCGTGCATCGCGTGACACGCGCTGACTGACTGTCAGATTCCAATCACTCCCTCCACCTGCCATCGTACACGCTATGGCGCGATTTGCTGACAAACGCAGAAAATAATCAAGGAAGTTCGCAAAAAGAGCCCATATGGGCTGATACTGTACCTCTGCGAGGAGGGAGAGTTTAGTCATGCATAGAGACATTTTGAAGCGTGGAGTGAAAAATCTTTTTATGATGACTGACTCTTATCATCAATTCCATTTGACGTCTAAAATTCCACACTGCAATGCTCATTCCAAGCTGAAAGACGGAAATAATTGTAAAGCTTAATTGTAGAGATGACATCTTGTTAATTGAATTCCCAACTAACAAAGAAAAATAATGAAATAAAGAATGGTGTCAAGGAATGAGAGAGTGAGGGACAGACTGAACTTTGATGAGAAAAAAACTTTTTCCTGAGTGAAAGAGGGTGGGATAAGACCAGAGCTGCAACTGTTCTGACTGATTTGAAAATGCTAAATAAATACAAATACTGGAGGCTGCTTTCCCACTGACTGCCTGTCAAACCTGCATATGTCTTTGAATGCAGAAATGTATTATTTATCAAATTACTCCCTGAAAATTAATACGCAGATTTGGGTCCTGATCTTTGATTCTGTTTGAAAGGCAATTTTATCATACGCACACATTTGCATTTGTTGTTCGATGCATCGAACGGCCCCGTCCATTGCTCACATTGCTCCCACATATCCATCAAATATTTAGCTCATTGAGTTATGGCACTGACTGCTCGTAACTAGACTCGGTTTCAGTTCATAATTGAATTGCAACTAACGCAGTCCTCCCTATCACCCATCCTATAATGTCTGTTCTGCTGCCGCAAGCCAGCTAAATAGAAAATAAGGAGTGCCCAAGAATTCAATATTTGGCATCAGTAACGATTTCATGAAATTGCATGAAACACAGACACATTGGCAAATTTTTTATAGTTTGACGGTTTAGAAGGTTTGGCTGGCCTTTAGTGTCCCTGGGAAAGAACTGGGTGGTCGGCTGCATGTACCTGGAGCTCCAGCAAGGTGCTGTAAAATGAATTCACTTAGCAGATCAGCTCAGCTTAGCGTCTCCGGGGAAACGGAGCAAAGATCTTTTAGCTGCCTGCTGTTAGGACTAACTGGACTGTATCCTATTTCAGACAGATCAATGCCAAGGTGTGTGTGTGTGTGTGTGTGTGTGTGTGTGTGTGTGTGTGTGTGTGTGTGTGTGTGTGTGTGTGTGTGTGTATGTGTGTCCGTGTGTCAAAGAGAAGATAATATCGATTCTGAGATGATCCCTTGTCAGATCTGACTGACTTGCTCTTGTGTTTAATGGATGGGGACACACACACACACACACACACACACACACACACACACACACACACACACACACACACACACAGAAAGCATAGAATTTTTCACTGAAATTCCCTCCTAATCACACCTGCCGTTTATGTAGTAGATGCCTAATTAAATATGTAACAAAGTTGACCTGCAATTAAATCTACTTCTCTCACCGAAACCTTGTTTACTTTCCGATCACAACAGTTTGACTGTATTTAAATGAATTTAGTGTCAAACTGTGGTCAGGGTACTAACTTTGAAATGTTAATACATTAGGCTACATGTTTATTGTTACTCCCAGAAAACAAGACTGCTGTAACATACTGTATATGATCCATGTCCATTTCGGCCTACAAGTCCATTCTAATGTTAGCTTAATTTATCCAGATGTGTTAAACACAACTGTGAACAGGTTAGCCGACAGTTCTACACAATTTTTCACATCTTTTATGCTCACTTTTCATGTCCTGTTATTGGTAATTAGTTGATCCCCCAAAACTAAACTGACACACTCACATGATGTAGGCATACACGTGTTTCTGCCAATTGCTTATTATTATTATTATTATTATTATTATTATTATTATTATTATAATAATAATAATAATAATAATAATAATAATCATCATCATCATCGTCATCCGCTTTGTCCGAGGTCGGGTCGCGGAGGTAGCAGTTCAAGCAGGGCATCCCAAACTTCCCTTTCCCGGGCCACATTAACCAGCTCTGACTGGGGGATTCCAAGGCGTTCCCAGGCCAGTGTGGAGATATAATCCCTCCACCTGGTCCTAGGTCTGCCCCGCGGCCTCCGCCCAGCTGGACGTGCCTGGAACACCTCCCTAGGGAGGCGGCCAGGTGGCATCCTTACTAGATGCCCGAACCACCTCAACTGGCTCCTTTCTACGCAAAGAAGCAGCGGCTCTACTCCGAGTCCCTCACGAATGGCTGGACTTCTCACCCTATCCCTAAGGGAGATGCCAGCCACCCTCCGGAGGAAACTCATTTCCGCCGCTTGTATCCGCGATCTCGTTCTTTCGGTCATGACCCACCCTTCATGACCATAGGTGAGAGTAGGAACGAAGATAGACCGGTAGATTGAGAGCTTTGCCTTCTGGCTCAGAATAATTATTATTATTATTATTATTAATTGCTGTGAAGTCAACACATCTCAAATATGGCTAAATGGAGACACTAACTAAAACTTCCATCAACCCTGTGGAACATTTCATTAAATAGAAAGCAAAGGTGCAGTAATATGGTAGGCTCAGTTGCAGAATTCATATTGTGTAGCTTCATGTTTGAATCAATTCACCGTTACTTCCAGCTTATCTTCCACATGGAGTCTTTTTCTTTCTGTGTTATGAACCTGAGTAGAAATGCTGACTTGATCATTTTTTACACCCTGCGTTATTTGTGAGAAAAGGATGTCCTTGGGAGATGTAAAAGCTAACTGCTAATACCTGTGTGTGTGTGTGGGTGCGTGTGCGTGTGTGCGTGTGTGCGTGCGTGCGTGTGTGCGTGCGTGTGTGTGTCCGGGAATGGCTGTGTGGGTGTTGCTAGTTTAATGCACCCACTGTACTGTGCTTCTATATTTGTTTGTATTGGAATGACAGGATAGGGCTGTGTAAACGTTGCTCTATTGCCCTGTTGCATTGTGAGGACTCAGACTCTTCTATTGCCCTATTGCATTGTGGGGACTCAGACTGTTCTATTGCCCTGTTGCATTGTGGGGACTCAGAGACTGCTCCATTGCCATGCTGCATTGTGGGGACTCAGAGACTGCTCTATTGCTCTGTTGCATTGTGAGGACTCAGACTGCTCTATTGCCCTGTTGCATTGTGGGGACTCAGAGACTGCTCTATTGCCCTGTTGCATTGTGGGGACTCAGACTGCTCTATTGCCCTGTTACATTGTGAGGACTCAGACTGCTCTATTGCCCTGTTGCATTGTGGGGACTCAGACTGTTCTATTGCCCTGTTGCATTGTGGGGACTCAGAGACTGCTCCATTGCCATGCTGCATTGTGGGGACTCAGAGACTGCTCTATTGCTCTGTTGCATTGTGGGGACTCAGTTAGCTGTATTGCTCTGTTGCATTGTGAGGACTCAGACTGCTCTATTGCCCTGTTGTATTGTGGGGACTCAGAGACTGCTCTATTGCCCTGTTGCATTGTGGGTACTCAGACTGCTCTATTGCCCTGTTGCATTGTGAGGACTCAGACTGCTCTATTGCCCTGTTGCATTGTGGGGACTCAGAGACTGCTCCATTGCCATGCTGCATTGTGGGGACTCAGAGATTGCTCTAGCTAACAATGGAGCGATCCTTGAGACTCATGGATAGAAATGTATACTGTAGAGGGATGTGACAATTTAAATTTCCCCTGCAGTAACTGATTTTAAAATATTTTAATGTTTAATGTTTGCTTGTAATGTAAGTTGGGTTGCTTGTTATAAGATAAATATGTTGTTTAATACAAAGAGCTCACATTAATACATTCTCTACAGTCTTTACAGTTGATACACATACATGTATTAGTGTACAGCACATACAAATATTTTGGTATCCTCAGCATACACTTTGTTTGCAGGATTTTTTATTAAAGGTCTGCATGATATGACATTACAATCACGCCTGTTGTATGTTTGAATATGCGCCACAAAGCATGGCTTGTATGAGACTAGGGCCAATGACTGAAGAGAAAGCGAGGCTGTGTGTGTGGAACAGTATCAATCAGCATGACAGAAATAATGATAAGGAGAGGGCTGTATAAAAGGCTCAAAAAGTGTCTCTCTGGAAAGAGAGGAGGAAGGATTTGAGTCAAAGTAGAATGGAAGAGAAATGGAGGAGAGTGGGAGATGTGAAGCGCCGAGGTAGAGGAGGTGGAGAAAGGGAATAGGGGGTAAAAAGAAACAGGCCCAACAATTAACATGGGCCCGAGACAGGCTATTAATGCTCTTACACAGAGGAGATAGAGAGAGAGAGAGAGAGAGAGAGAGAGAGAGAGAGAGAGAGAGAACGTGGAGAAAAGAGGAGAGGGAGAAATCTTTCATGCTTTTCTACCCATTGAGAAATCTGCGGATGGCACAGATGTGCAGATTGCCTATCAATCACCAAGTGTTTTCACCCGGCTCTCCTCCCACCGTAAGCCCCCCGTTCCCCTCCCCCGTTCTCCACCCCGTCCTTTAGGCCCAGCATCAGCATGTGTGTACGTGTGACAGCTGAGATGGATAGTGCTGTATTTAGGGAAGCAGAATATCGATAAACACCAGGGGGAAATGCGCATACAGCATGGCACACTCACACAAACTAACAGCAGCCTGCCTAACGCGGAAAGGAAAGGGGTGTGTCTAAGGACGGGATGGTTCGGAGGGGTTGCGGGTTGTGTTGCAGCCACAGGTTCTTAAACAACAAGAGCTGAGAAATGGGCTAGTCACGCAGCCCTGGTCAGATTGATCACCAGCCTGTCTCCGCTCTTCCTCTCCTTCCTTCTTCCCTCTCTTTCTCCTGCCTACGCCAACCCCTCGTCTGACAGCAATAGATGCCCTCAAATAAAATATGCATAAAACACCACCCCTGTGAGAAGTCAATTTTCATAAAGAAGCAAGGTTTTTTTGGGGGGGGAATAAGACCAAGTGCCTGTGTGTGAGAAAGAGCAATAGTTTGATTGCATGTTTGTTCATGCATACTATTATGCATGGATTTCATGTGCTTACATCTCTTTTGTTTCATATTCTGAGATATGCCTATGTGTGTGCTCGCAGCCACTGCTGTGTGTGTGTGTGTGTGTGCGCCATCTCCGTCGTCATTATAAACACCTTGGGTGAGGTAATCCCAGGTGACACACAGCACAGGAATCCTGTTCGCTCTGAATTGTTAATGCACTTTATTTACATTACATAATGCCGCAGGCTTTCATATTCCCCATGGGCACAGCATGTGGCTTCCACAGATACAGAAACACTCCCTCCATTGCAGAAAAGACAAACACATACACGTACACTAACTGACACAACTACGCAGAAACCTGCAACTTTGCAGATGCCCACATATGTATATATACAGCATATGTATGTATACACACAAACTCATACACACCTACCTACACAGACACACAGACAAACACCTGGGCAGACAGACGCACATTACCCCCTAATGAGTCTGACATGTTTACTTTGGGCTGTCAGACAGCTAGCAGGCTGGCTCCTTTGATCCTACCCTCTCTGGTCCAGAAGCACACCTCCTGCCTCCTTCAAGAGGAAAATCAGGAAATAACATTGGCGCCACAAATAGCTTCAGAGTGCCATCTCTGCTGTGATCAAACCTAACCTTACTAGGTGTGTGTCAGTGTGTGTAGGGATGCTCCTTTGAATTAGGGCTGATGAGGACATCCTAACATAATCACTATAGCAGTGTGCAGCTAGTTCTGTCTTCTGACAATCCAGACATATGGGTGTGACCTAATGCTCTTTTCATACGTCATTAATGACCAGTACCACCCTCACTCAGGAAAACCCCTCCTATCATTTTATTATAATTATTATAATTATTATTATTATTATTATTATTATTATTATTATTATATAATAATAAGAATTATTCATATTCTTCTCCTATCCTCCAATGAGACACCACCTTCACTCAGTTCTCTACAGTTTGATTCTATTTTGTGGCGAGAAAATCCGCTTGTTGTTGCTTGTCTGAAAAAGCATCAAAACACCCCAGATAATATCTTTCTACTCTGGGCAGATCTAGATTCAATAGTCTGGCTAACACAATATTACATTCATTACATGAATGTAATGAATGTAATCATTACATTTGTCCTCAGTAACATGGAAAACCTTGTTGTAACCTGGCCTTTGGGCTCCAGATGTTCTTTACCCCTGAAATGAATCATATTCGGCATCATGTTACAAGGGAACTTGCATTTGTGTACCTTAGAATATTCAGGTCAGGTTAGAACCAGTTAATATTTCCAACAATGGCCTGGGACAATTAATACCAAGGAAGGGGATCCACTCAAAAATGCATTAATTCACAGATGTCTGTCTGCCTAGTACCACCAAAGTCCTACACTAGAGGAGACAATACAGGTGTTAGTGTCTTACTCAAGTTCACATTGGTTATGGAGAGAAGAATTTGTCAGCGATTGTTCAGGTACTATTCAGCTGCCTTTTCACCTCCTAAAGAATGACTGTTAGCAGTCCAGGGTCTCAAACCAGCCTGTCACACCACTGCCGCATCCAGATCCTTTATACAAACATGCTGTATATCCAAACAGCATTTTGTGTGTTGTCTGTATTGCATGCGTGTGGACTGTGTGTGTGTATATGCTTATGCAATGTGCTTTATCTGTGCTGGCGTTTATGTATTACTTGTTACTCCAGCCGTAGCCAGACTGGTCCAATACTTCATGTGAGCTCTTTCCCAGACTCAGGTGAAGCTCCTCCTAAACGTTACTCGCTAAATCACTTGCTTATTGAATGGCACATGTCCTATTAGGCCAGTCACAGTTGACCAAGCTGGCCTTGCATGGAAAGGTAAGTTATATGTGTTGCATAGGATTCTATGGAGCTCTGGGCTGGTCATTGTCTAACTATGTGGGCTTGAGAGTGTTTGGGTGGGTGTGAGAGAGAACCAATAATAAAAGTCAAAGCAAAGAGGTGAGGGAACTGAGCTTCCACCAAAAGTACTCCATTATGGTTGAAACCTGCAATCCCAACATAATATCTAAATAAGAATGTCTATATCTCAGTAAACCCCTACCTGTGTAGCACAGTATGCAAATACCTACTGGACTCCATACTGAACATGCACTTCCTGCTGGGTCTTTGTTATCAGTCTATCTTTGTAAGTATCTGCTGGAACCTTCCCATGTGAGCCTATTGGAGCTTCTTACCCCTGGATATTAAAACAAGTCTGTGTACCCCCCTGATCATCTTGTTTAGCCTTGGAGATGAAGTTGGAGGAAAAGAGACAGAGACAGGTAGTGGTGGTCTTGGGAGGAAGGTGAGGAGAGCGTTTGTCTGCCATATTTCACTAATATGATCCTTATATGGCGGCTTAGTTGCAGGCTTAGCAGGGTAATGCATTGAATGACAAGGGCACACAGAGTTGTGGCCTTCGCAATTTTATTATATAGTACAAAATATAAACAGGTGAATAATGACTTCCATCTGTTGTTGTTTCAATTCACTTTACCCTCTTTTTTTGTGCTCTGGCCTTGAATTGTGCAGGACTTTCAAAAAGCTCTTTGGGCCATCCATCCGTCATAGACCGTGGCTGTGGGGATTAGTGGTATAGTCCCCCACATTAGAAACCATTGACATCACTGGGTGGTTAAAACACCACATTCAACGTTGTCCTCCCTCTCAGGAATACCTGCATACTAGCTGGGGATTGCTCTTTGTTTTTGCATGTGTGCATGTGCTCTGCTTGTCAGCCATAGAGCCAAGCCTTAATTTGATGTCTAAATAAGTGATTCCTTCTCCTAGAGGCTTTGCAACAATCGCTCTCAGCATCAGTGACTGGACATGTTATCCCCGGAGTACTGCCCGCTTGTGCAGAGGATCTGAGAATGGTCCCCTAAGGAATGGAGTCAACCAGACATTAAATGATGCTCAAACTGACCGAAATAGCTTTCTGTCTATCTCAAGGTTAGGTTTGAAACACATGGATTCAACAGGAGTGACTAAGAAGTTGCCAATATGGACGGCAAAGTAAGTATAACTCTTTTGTTGTTGGATCACTAAATTCACTTGATTTTAGCTCTTGGCAAAAATGTGTTTTTGCAAAACAAATGCCTCAAATCACCATGCAGGGCATTCCACTCATCAGTTTAAATTGTATCAATACAAATACATTTTTTATCGCAGGAATGAGATCTAGAATTATGCTCAAGTTGAAAAGCCCTCAAATCCTTTTCTGTGGATGAAAGAAAGCTAATTGGCTGCTGTACCTGTGCGTTAAATAATATTGGTCGGTAGTCAATCAATCTAGACAGAATGCACTTCCTTTGTCCAAAAAGGTGCTTTCCTGATGGCTGTTCAGCGACGCAATTAAACCTCCAATCAATCAGCATTAGCCTGGGTTGGCGTCAGATTGTAATTATGTCCGTAGCTAAACGTGCTTTTCCTTCATCAAAAAGCCACACAATAAGCAAATTCACCTTTGATATTAAAATAACCCTTCACACATCTCTCTGTAATCAATTAGCACCTACCAAATTAATTTACTTACTCTAACAGGCCATTATTAAAAGCTGACAAATGATATGGCATCACAACCAATTTAGGAAGTAATGTCACTAATTAGTGAAACATTAGACGTTGCTAATTAGCAAGGCGTAATAAAAATATGTGATGTGAAAATTGCTTTGTTAATTTTTCATGCTTGGAGATAGCACAAAGTTTAATTAAGTGGCATTGTGCTGCATGATGGTGGACTTATTCCATATTTATAACTTAATGCTGCAGCCTAAGGACTCAAAACAAACACACACACACACACACACACACACACACACACATCATTAAATCAAACATATAAGACTTGAATTATAAGCTTTAGAAAATACAGTAGAGTTGAAGAACAATGGCAAGAAAAAAGCAGAAGGAGGAGAGAGAGATGCTGAGATAGGACAGCAGGAGTGTAAATCTATCAGGGAAGGCCATTGTGGAGCGGTCCAGGAAGAGACCTTGGTCAGAGTTTAAGACCCATCTTTTATCTGGCTCAAAGAGCCATTTGTCACTGGACCACCCCAGTAACACACACACACACACACACACACACACACACACACACACACACACACACACACCCCACCCCCCCCAGACCAGATGTCATCAGATGTTCAGTCTGGACTGTTATGAATGATGAAATATTCTGGACAGTCAAGTGGTGTCCGCTGGTTATTCTTATTATATCTGTACCACAGGGAGGCACTATCGGCACGCGTGTATGCACAGACTTCCATAGATACACACACACACACACACACGCACACGCACACGCACACGCACACGCACACACACACACTCTGCTAGACGTTTCTGGAATGTCTCCTTTGTGTCCCAAACAGGGTAAGCCTTACGTGTTTCAGCACAGTGCCTCGTAGTCCTGAAAACGCATTGCATGTTCTAAATATCCATTTCCTAACGGTTCCCGCCTTGAACTCTCCTCAATCAGGATCCAGAGACGTACTGTACTGTAGGCTGGACATGTATGGCCTCACTGGCCTGAGAGCTTCTTTACTTTCTCAACCTACTGGATCTTAATCAGCTGCTACAGTTAGCTACAGTGCTTTATGAAACTGTTCTCCTGGAAAGAGCATGGTAACATAGACTAGTACCTTAACACTACAGAAGGTGTGGGGGTCCTAAGAAGCATGACTGCCTCCAAACCCACCGGGTTCAAGGTTACTCTGTCTGCATCCAGCTCATGCTTGTTAAGGCTCTCCTGTGTCCACTTCACTATGCACTGCACCTTACTGTCCTTATAAACAAGTGGCGCTGGATTCCTACGTGTGTGTGTGTTTCACTGTGTCCTACTGTGTGTGACTGTGTGTGTCTATGTGAGGATGAATGTGTGTCTGAGTGTTTGTGTGTGACTGTGTATGTGAGGATGAATGTGTGTCTAAGTGTTTGTGTGTGACTGTGTCTATGTGAGGATGAATGTGTGTCTGAGTGTTTGTGTGTGACTATGTCTATGTGAGGATGAATGTGTGTCTGAGTGTTTGTGTGTGACTGTGTCTATGTGAGGATGAATGTGTGTCTGAGTGTTTGTGTGTGACTGTGTATGTGAGGATGAATGTGTGTCTGAGTGTTTGTGTGTGACTATGTGTATGCAAGGATGAATGTATGTCTGAGTGTTTGTGTGTGACTGTGTCTATGTGAGAATGAATGTGTGTCTGAGTGTTTGTGTGTGACTATGTCTATGTGAGGATGAATGTGTGTCTGAGTGTTTGTGTGTGACTGTGTATGTGAGGATGAATGTGTGTCTGAGTGTTTGTGTGTGACTGTCTATGTGAGGATGAATGTGTCTGTCACAGACTTCTGGGTGATGAAGTGGTCAAACAGCAGAGAGATGGAGAGAAAGGGGAAAGGGAATAACCGATGGGAAAATCTATCCACAGTCTGGTCCAAGGCTTCCTACCACTCTCCCTGAAAGCCACTGATGCCCTACCAATGTGAATTCAGCCAATTTGGTCTTTTCCTAGACACATTAGCTGTGCCCGTCAGCAATCAGGCATGGGTCTGTCGTGGGACTTCCATTGGTCATAGAAGATCTGGGTTACTCTGTCACTCTGTTCTTAATATTTGAGATTTGTCTTTTTTTTCTCATCGCTGGAGAGTTTATGAATAAGAGCAGTAGTGATGCAATATATTTGGCATATAAATAATATATCAGACATGTCTATAGTTCCATCTTAAGAATACATTACTGCTCTAATGTAAGATGTCATGTTTTCTTACCATTTATTATATTTGCCAAAGTCACAGCAAGTTCAATAGTCTTCCAATTGAACAATTGTTAAATGAGGGGGTTAAGGGTGGATGAAAAATAGGTTGGTAATTAATAATAAAGGTGCGACAGGTAACGCTCTGTGGAAAAAAGACTGACCATCTGTGAGAGAGTGTGTGTGTGTGTTCATTTATTCTGCTGATAATTCAGACTTATAAAGGGAGTCAGTCATTACCTCTTGAAGGTGTGTTTTGGTTTTCTCAGTAGCACCTAATTAAGTTGTACAGATGCAGTAGGCCTGGCCAAACACAGACACATGACAGGAAAGATGCTTGGAATGTTCCAGCACTGACTTTGGGGGGGGGGGGGGGTGCCACGGGTCTCAGGGAATGTGGCTGAGGTGGCAGCTATGCTTCTGGGACTCGTGTCTGCTTTGAACCTGAGTAAGTACACTTTCAAAGATCATAGAACTGGATGCAAAAATACTCAGCTGGACACCCAAGACCACGTTTCATAATAGAGCCACTTGTTAAGTGTTTGAACTCCAGGTCCTCAAATGTACATTTTCTTCCATGTGGACCAATTGGAAAGAAAATGTAAATCAAGAGAATCTGATGACCTTGACCTCATTTTTGCACTATGTTTCAATTTTGTCAAGTTTAAGCATGCCACAGGCTTGCATGACTTTCCAGTTACTGGGTTCAAATGCAGGCAATGTAACCAAACAATTTTTTGTTTAACTTTACTTAAAGACAAGTAAATATTTCAATGTTTCTTTTCTAATGACAATTGTGCTGTATTTTCCTAAGATACATTTTTTTTGACTGCAACGTTCAACAGATTTTTCTTTCATCTCACCATAAGTTAATACATGCACATAAACATTAAACATAAATTCCATAAGTTTTAATGTTAAGTGCTTTTTTCGGGCAAAATTCAAAGTGAATACTTTCGGACAGATGTTTCACTTCCCTGTATTTGCTACTGATTGTGTAGGTAGTCTTACAATAATTTCCATAATTCTGATAATGCTCTTATAAGTCCTATGCTTATTAACATTAGTGTGTGTTCATTAAGGCTATATAAGTGTTAATAATAGCATCATAAACAATAAAGTTACTTATTAACATTAGTGTGTGTTCATTAAGACTGTAAGTGTTAATAATAGCATCATAAACAATAAAGTAACTCGCAGACCCGGATCGTGTGTGCAAACCCGTGTCATTAAACCTTTTTTAATAGTTTGATGATGCGAGAGATTGTGATCATGTTGGCTTTAATGGCTAGCTAGCTAGCTAAATAACGTTAACCAGTGTAATGGATAATTTCAATCTTTGACAGAAAATAACCAATTAATAAGAGGGAGAAACCGTTAAATGATTAAGTAAAATTTTATTGATGACTACAGAGTCTGAGTCAGAGTCTGTACACAGAGAAATTACTACAGTCAGATCAGTCCAACGACACAGCAAGTTCTGGTTAGTTGACAAGGTTGAAACGAGTATATTGGTCTAAGATAAACAATCATCCCATTGGTCAAGGTGGAGGGGAGTGGACGTAGTCAGCATTAATAAGGACACGTAGACATCATTTTATATTATGTCTAAGACACAAAACATTAGCCTTCAGTGTCTCCAAAAGGCACATACTGTCTCTTTCGTGACCTTGTCTTCACTCTGACCCTTCCCTGACATTGGAACAACAGCTTAGGCTTGAACGTCCGTGAAGATGCCAAAATTTCCCTTAAAACAGTCAGCTAGCTGGCAGGCTTTTGACTGGGTAACATTAAGTAGCTAGCTAATAGCAAAGAGTATAGAAGCATGTACATTCTTTCCTAATTCTACAGTAGCTGGCTAGCTATGTGCAAGACGAAACAACTTGTGTTTTCTGTGTCATGCCGATGCGCCGATCCTAATCTATTCATTCCAAATGGGAAGCTGTGATACGCATAACTGTTAATAAGTGCATAATAAAGGACTTATTCATCTGATAACGCACTGTTCTCGCTTTTGATCCGGTAGCTGCAAAAAGCATAATTAACTGTTAATAAGTGCATAGTTAGCTGTTAATAAATTAATAATAAGACGACAATAAAGGTTTAACAATGAAATTATAAGTAAGTTAGTAAGACTTAATAAATGAGTTTGTAAAGCTATTATAAACAATTATAAGAAACTTGTAAGGCTTTCATTAACGTTTTTAACCTATCGACACACTGTTAACAAGTCTCTTATACTGTAAGTGCTTATACATTTCTTATCTAACAATCAACATGTTTATGATGCTATTATTAACACGTACATAGCCTTAATTAACACATAATAATGTTAATAAGCATAGGACTTATAAGAACATTTTTAAGTATTAACTAATACTTATTACAAGCACCTTAATATAAAGCGTTACCCCAAAATCTATTAACTACATTTTACAAAGGTTCGCTTAAATTGTTAGTATACTCAACTGGAACCTTTAACCAAAACCCTGTCATTTATTTTTCATTCTGTTAAAGCCAGAAGGAAATTGCGCGTTGCACTTTGGGGCGTGAAACATCGTTTAGCAACTTCTCACCTGTAAGCCATCCAGCAGCTTTTTCCAAACTCAAATTTAACATACTATGCATTGTTGACGTACTGCAAACACAATTGTCACCATATTTAGTATGTTAAGGATGCATAGAAGGCGATTCAAAACAAAGCCGAGGCCTTGTTTGTCCTAGGGAAAATTTCTTTATGTGTGACGTGGTGAAACAGGACTGTCTGGGGTAAAGTCTCATGCAGAAACCCTCCTACTGGTTTCTGCTACACAAATGATTTAGTAGAAGTCGGCTTACCTTTCATGTTACAACTTGAAGTTCAGAAATAATCTGCCTTGGTTTCTGTCTCTCAGCCGTAATTGAAAGGTGTGCCAGGGAATTGGCAACAACCCTTCCCCTTCTTGGTCAGGCCAGCCTTTTATTTAGCAAACAGAGAGTAGCTGTGCTCCAAGAACTCAGTGAAGAGCAGTAGAATACGTGTCCTCTTCATATGGACATGAAAACTAGCCGCTTTACATGCCCCCCCTCCTTATTTTAGTACAATGTATACTTGAAGTGGATTAACCTAGGCTGGTTCTCTCCCAAAGTTAAAGCCAACCTTGCTTTCCCTGTGGACTTGACATCAATTTACTTGCCTGCGCCTCTCCAATGAAATATAAATGGCTCCCACATTTGCACAAAGAACCCTCTGGCCAGCCAATTCCCTGACATAATGTGTATTTGTGCCAACTATCGCGGTTTTCTTTTCATCTTTGGGGCAGATGAGTCGCTTGACCCAGCTTCTCAACCTGCAGCAGATTACATTGCTACTGCTGGGTGAAGTTAAAAAACACCATCTCTTTAAATCTTTCTCACTTTGTCGTTCTATGACACTTGGTTACCTTGCTACTGCTTAGTGAAGTTAAAAAACACCATCTCTTTAAATCTCTCTCACTTTCTATGACTCTTGCTCTCTGTTCCCACTCTTTATCAAATGTTATTTCCCATTTCTTTTCCAATACTAAAATTACTTTCAGGAACAATACATGACTAAATGGTATTTTTAACACTTCACTCGAGTTTAGACTAAACTAGAGTCTTGTTTATGGTTAAAGACAATAAATTAATAATGTCTCCAATTTCTCTATTTCTATGTTTTTCCCCAAGGCTATGGGCGTTTCTTTTGGTCTGCACATTACATGTAACAAAAGGTAATTTTACATATGAGCAGTTTCTGTTGCATGAAGAAATTATTATAATTTATTATCGGAAACTGAAAATAGGTTCAGAACATATACTCGATTTCTCTCTCTTTTTTCTCTCTCTCTCACACACCCACACACACACACAGGCCACAACGACAGGATTTACTAGAAGTGGTATAAACTTGGAAATGCTGTTGTTGGGGAAAAGGAGAAATACATTCCCCAAATCCTGTCTGTAGGCACTAGGCACACATTTTAAAGTTTGTGGTAACTTGGACCACTTTGTATTTAGACTCCCTATGTAGCAAAAAATATGAACACAAAAAGAAACATCATTACTTACAAGGTAACATTTGTGGTGCTAGTTTTTCCAGAGAGAGTATCAATAATTTCAAACTTTCCAAAATATTATTCCTACATTGAAAATTGAGCATTGAAAATTGAGCATTGAAAATCTATAGCAATGGAAGAGTTTAACATCTTTAATTTCATAGCTCGCTACTATCATCCAGTTTGCTGGCATCTTTGAATTCGCTACAACATTGCTATCCTATACACCATCTGCGTGCTCATGAAAGTAGCTACTGTAGCTTAGGTGCGCATGTGTGGACACTGCTAAACGTTCATACTTTACATTGCATTTAAAGAACGATACACTCACTTAGTAGAGGGGGACACTTCCTGAAATCTGATAACCCCTAAAAAAGAGAAATAGTATTAAAAAAGAATAACATCCTTCCTTCCTAAGGACAAGGCCAAATGTTTTAAATGACCAACAAAGCTTCTGCCCAAGGTCCTGTGTGTTTCGATGTGATTTCACTTGGAACTTGACACCCCCAGGGTGTGAATGTATTGATAAATAGCTAGAAAAGTGCACCGGCCACTCAGGAAGACTAGTACCATCTATATTGGCAACTTCTGTATGCAAACTTATGATATCACTCTTGAAATGAACGTCACATAAAAATCATTGAAGTTAAATCAAAATTTAATCACAAAAGGGATTATATAACTTTAGCAGATGCCCAATGTATTAATATGTTTCCAAGTCCAGTATTGTTTTGAAATTGAAAGAATAAAATCAATCTAACTTACAGTGAATTTAAGACACAGTGGGTTAGCATACTAACCAATAGGCTATTTCTTCACAAGAACGTTGTCTCCTTATAGAAAGGCTTCTGAGGATGCACTCATGCTTAACATTGATGTCATGAAAAAAACCTAAATCTGCTTAAACCTGTTTGATCTGTATAACTATATTGTCTTTTAGGTGAAAATGCACAAGTCCCCCAACAAATGATTGATTAACTATGGCGTTATGTTGAAGTGCGAAAATATTAGTTTGTATGCACACAGAAAAACAATAGTTTTGTGCGCGAGAAATGATAAACAAAGAAGTGAAGGAGTGACACAGGAGCAGTTTTCTGATCTTGGTCCTGGCAAGCCCCCCACTTGCTCGCTTCCTTCCCTCGTGCTCTGTTTTACCGCCGCTTCTTCAAAGACGCTGTAGCTGCAGACAGCTTGACACAGTAGGAAAACGCCCAACGCTGAGCGAGTGGCCTTCTCTTGACAAGCAAAGCAGCCAGGAGGGTTAATTAAATCTACTTTGAGCTTCCCCTCCTTTAAGTCAGTCTATCTCTCTCCCTCTCGCCACATATCTGGGCTCAGAACACCAGAATTAACCTTTTGCCATAATTGTCACCCTGGCGAATGCAGCAGGTGTGTGTGTGTGTGTCTGTGTGTAGGGCCAAGCCGGCCTAAATTGTCCATACAGTCTTCAATTATAGCACAAGTCAGCTTAAATACCTACTCGATATCAATGCAAAGGAAGAGTGGAGGATGAGCAAGAGGAGACGGATGTATATCAGTGAGAACAACAGCAGGGAATAGAAAGCTGGAGAACACATAGGGGGAAGAACGATTTCAAACCATGACAGATGGCGTGATGAGAAAAGAGTGTTGTGATCTACTTGCACAAACAGTAGTTCAAAATGGAAGTGTGGAAAGACAGGTTGTAAGGAGAACGTTCATCTTTTTTTTTTATCAGGTCTAAGGTTTGCTAACTCCCATCAGCACTGCTCCATGATGAAATCTTTTTCAATCCACCACGTACAGAAGCCATGAGCCTGAAAACCTTGAAACTGCTCATAGAACAGGGAGAGAGTGGGTTGGAAATTAAAATATTTTTCAAGGCACAGGAGAATTCACTCCAAAGAAAACTGTTAATTTCCTCTCCACCTTTTCATTCTCTCCAACACTCCTCAAAGATCCTCTCTTCCCTCTCGTCTCTCTTGGAGATGACTGGGAATCCATTGGGAGGCTATGAATGCTCAGTTTCAGGGTCTGTAGCCTGTTCTGGAGTGTAATTCTAAAATGCCATTCCTAAAAGGCAATTCTAAGGCCTTTGATTAAAGCTATCTAGCAAGCGATTCCTGTCAGATTATCCAGTAAAAATAATGCAGCTAATGGGCTGCACATCTTAGAGGGTCTAACCAACACAGCAGCCCATGTTGATATTCGGTGTCATTTGGAAGAAGCTTGAGAGAAACTACATTTT
Organism: Galaxias olidus; assembly: GCA_026901105.3. Classification (NCBI taxonomy): domain Eukaryota; kingdom Metazoa; phylum Chordata; class Actinopteri; order Galaxiiformes; family Galaxiidae; genus Galaxias; species Galaxias olidus. Next base: position 91,684 of record JAPMUY010002227.1, read on the forward strand.
CTATGATGCAGTATTTATTATATCTAATTGTAATGGTACTCTAGAAATAAAGGTATCAAGTGTAGGGATTGTCACAGAGGTGGTATCTTCTGTAGAATCATTGGCCTAATGAGCTGTTTGTTGTCACATGGTGAGACAATAACAATCCTAACAATCTTTAGGAAAGCACAATGACAGAAATATTCAAAAAATGTATTGCACTTTGAAATGGTAATGCTTTGATGTTACTGTATGTTGTGTCCTTTTAAACTGGTGATTTTTGTTAATTGGACAAATTATCTTATGTGTATAGCATACAAGCAACGCAAAAAAGTGTTTAGCTTTGTGAAATGTGGAAAAGTGTACAGTTCTGAGTGCTGTGTACAGCGTTTTGATAAATTACCACAAGGTTGGGAAATTAGTACTGAAGCTATTATATATATATATATATATATATATATATATATATATATATACATATATATATACACACATTTAAACTGTAAGATACAAATATCCCAAATGTTCTCTGAAAGAAAATGGGTCTTGGCACAAACTGAACATTTCAATTTGAGTTTGCATTACAAGGATTAATAGTATATGTTGATGGTACCACCACAGGGACAAGTCTTTGACCTTCTTTCTCCTTTTTGGTACCTTCATATCTTAGAGTGCAGAAGGGACTGTGAGTGCAGCAGCATGTTTACAGCACAAATAACGAATTTTAGAAGTTCTGTAACACAAAGCTGTTTTCCAAGCACTGCAATGGACCTCCAAATGGATTTCTTGCACAATTCCAATTGCTGTGGTAGAACTTTCTTACACTTAGCTCGTCAAACTAAACTTTAGTTATTGTGGCGCCAAAAGGCATTTGGGATTTCTATAAGATTCTGTGGGAATCAGTCCTATCCCACCGGACAAGGAAAAACCCTGGAGCATACTTTTGTGTCCTACGCACACACACAAACACACGCACACGCACACACACACACACACACACACACACACACACACACACACACACACACACACACACACACACACACACACACACACACACACACACCCTCTCCTCACATATGACCTCTGGTGACAGGGCTTTCCAATCTCCTAAGGTAAATAGTCACGCTGTTGAAACGAGTGAGATTGGAGCGCAATCCCTCGACACTTACTAAACACAAACACACACACACACACACACTCCTCTTCTTCATCAGAACCACTGAGAATCTTTCTATCAATGCATGTCCAGTAGCCATGTGACTGTGCACGTTGGTATGCCAGTGTGTGACGTGCCATGCTCTGGCACACGCGCTTGTTAATTTTCATTCTGTAATTTTCAGGTCATCCACCAGGGGATCATCTATTGGACAAATCACCATCCTCCATTTGCAAGTCCTCTTGCATTTTTGGTCAACACCAGGGACATCTAGACACTAGGCTAGAAGGTGAGTGGTGAGTGCCACCCAGAGTACTTGATTAGCCATGGTAGCCAGTTCAGTTTCCATTTTGTAGGTAAGAGGAGCCCTGTTAGACAGGAGGACGTTTTGATTTGGCACCACCTCCAGCCCTCGTCTCTCCCTGTGTTCTCCTGCTCCACAGGACCTTCTCTGGCCCAGGGAACATATGTGAGAGCTGATTCATGTCTGACACGCACCTCCGCACTTGCAAATGGGTTTTTAGTAAATGCTTTCATGTTTGGCTGCTCAAAGGCATGCTACCGGGGTATCACTGAATTGTATGCAATTAAAACAACTATTCACTTTAAAACAAATAAGTAGAGAAAAAAGTGCTAAATCATCTGCAGTGTGTGACCATAACCGTAAGTGTTCACTGTCAAGTAATTAATTTAGAGCAGCCAACTGGTTTCTCATCAGCTCCAATGCCTTTCAATAAGACGTGAATATTAATGTTACCATGATCGCCCACAGTGAGCGACTCTGTGGGTGAAACGTGGGCTCAACAAAACTGACAGTATGATAGTCCTCATGAGCAAATGAAAGACAATCTCAGTGCGTTCTGTCAAAGCAGCAGATAATACTGAGGACGTGTACAGTCATTTGTTTGACTCTAAAAAGGCTTCAATGGGAATCCTATAGAAACTAAGACATCGCACACCATCTTTTTGCTTGCATATATAACTCTTGTAAAGAGTCCAGCCTTTTATTGCAAAACAACTGTGCATTTCTCTCTATTAGTCAAACAACAATACGCAGTAAATTCAAACCACTGACAGGGGAAGTGAATAACATTGATCATCTCGATACAATGGCACCTGTCAAAGGGTGGGATATATTAGGCAGTGTTACGTCCACCCATGTTTGGTGTCCGTATTTTATGTGTTGTGTATGTCTATGGTTGTTTTGTCTTCCCTTCTGTTTTCCTTTCGCTTATTCCCTGCATTCAGAACTGCCGACCGCTTTCCGTTGGTTCCCTCCCCCTCATCACACACCATCAGGCACCAATCAGCAAACAATCCGTCTCCTTCAAAATCCTTCTTCTCCCTGGCAGTCTCCCCAGAGCGAGATAGCCTTGTATTCGGTGTTTGTTAGTTGTTTGTTCGCTAAGGTTTACCCTTATTGTTCTGTGTATTCTGTGTTCGTTAGTGTGGGATTTTGTCCTGTGTCTCATCTGTTTGTTCGTTAGGTAGTTAGCGTGTGTCGTTAGACTTTGATATCGGTTTGTTAGTTTCCCCTTTGATCCTTCCCTGTATTACAGTGCATCCTGAAAGTATTCAAACCGCTTCACTTTTTCCACATATTATTATGTTACAGCCTAATTCCAAAATGGATTAAATAAAAAAAATGTTCTCAACAATCTACATTCAATACCGCATAATGACAAAGTGAAAAAAGTTTTTTTATTATTTTTTGCAAATGTATAAAAAATAAATAAAAAGAATATCACATGTACATAAGTATTTACACCCTTTACTCAATACTTTGTTGAAGCACCTTTGGCAACACTTACAGCCTCAAGTCTTCTTGAGTATGATGCTACAAGCTTGGCACACCTATTTTGGGGCAGTTTCTCCCATTCTTCTTTGCAGATCTTCTCAAGCTCCATCAGGTTGGATGGGGAGCGTCGGTGCACAGCCATTTTCAGATCTCTCCAAAGATGTTCAATCGGGTTCAAGTCTGGGCTCTGGCTGGGCCACTCAAGGACATTCACAGAATTGTCCCGAAGCCACTCCTTTGTTATCTTGGCTGTGTGCTTAGGGTCGTTGTCCTGTTGGAAGGTGAACCTTTGCCCCAGTCTAAGGTCCAGAGCGCTCTGGAGCAGGTTTTCATCAATGATCTCTCTGTACATTGCTGCATTCATCTTTCCCTTGATCCTGACTAGTCTCCCAGTTCCTGCCGCTGAAAAACACCCCCACAGCATGATGCTGCCACCACCATGCTTCACTGTAGGGATGGTATTGGCCAGGTGATGAGCAGTGCCTGGTTTCCTCCAGACATGACGCTTGGCATTCAGACCGAGTTCAATCTTGGTTTCATCAGACCAGAGAATATTGTTTCTCATGGTCTGAGAGTCCTTTAGGTGCCTTTTGGCAAACTCCATGCGGGCTGTCATGTGCCTTTTACTGAGGAGTGGCTTCCGTCTGGCCACTCTACCATAAAGGCCTGATTGGTGGAGTGCTGCAGAGATGGTTGTCCTTCTGGAAGGTTCTACCATCTCCACAGAGGAACACTGGAGCTCTGTCAGAGTGACCATCGGGTTCTTGGTCACCTCCCTGACCAAAGCCCTTCTCCCCCGATTGCTTCAGTTTGGCTGGGCAGCCAGCTCTAGGAAGAGTCCTGGTGGTTCCAAACTTCTTCCATTTGCTAATGATGGAGACCACTGTGCTCATTGGGACCTTCAATGCTGCAGACATTTTTTTGTACCCTTCCCCAGATCTGTGCCTCGATACAATCCTGTCTCGGAGGTCTACAGACAATTCCTTGGACGTCATAACTTGGTTTGTGCTCTGACTTGCACTGTCAACTGTGGGACCTTATATAAACAGGTGTGTGCCTTTCCAAATCATGTCCAATCAATTGAATTTACCACAGGTGGATTCCAATCAAGTTGTAGAAACATCTCAAGGATGATCAGTGGAAACGGGATGGCCCTGAGCTCAATTTTGAGTGTCACAGCAAAGGGTGTGAATACTTATTTACATGTGATATTTTTATTTTTTATTTTTAATACATTTGCAAAAATGTCTAAAAACCTTTTTTCTCTTTGTCATTATGCGATATTGTAGCTAGAATGTTGAGATTTTTTTTTTATTTAATCCATTTTGGAATTAGGCTGTAACATAATAAAATGTGGAAAAAGTGAAGGGGTATGAATACTTTCCGGATGCACTGTATCTACAGCATTTTGTTTGGTTTTCCTGCTTATCCCTGTCTTGATCCTGTATACTATACAGGGTTTATTTTGTTCATTACTGTTTTCCCCTTTTTGATCCTGCATTCAATACAGCGTTTATTTTTTCTCCTTAACCTTTTCCCTGTGTAACCAGTATTCGGTACTGTGCTTTGTTTTCTTATATTCCCAACCCCGTTTTCTTTTCTCCCAGAGCTCGGCTAGTTTAGATACCCGTGGGCTTACATTTGTGCATCACGTAGAGAATTCTCTGTTTGGATTCATTAGTTTAGGAGTGGTGCCACCCCGTGTAGTTTTTGATAACAAGCATGTGTTAGGCAGCTTAGCTCTTTTGTTTGTTTCTTTGATTTGGCACGGTTCGCATAGTCGTGGTATCCCTTTTTGTTTGGTCTGTAAATTAATACTTATTTACTTTTATATTCTTTTTGGTCTCCGTGTGTCCACAATCACCCCCACTCCGCAATCTCTGGGCCGTGTTGGACCCTTCCTGTCCTTAGACAGGCCTTCCACCAAAAAGGGTCGTAACAGGCAGTAAGTGAACATTCAGTTCTTGAAGTTGATGTGTTGGAAGCAGGAAAAAACGGGCAAGTATAAGGATCGGAGCGACTTTGACCAGGGCCAAATTGTGATGGCTAGACAACTGGGTCAGAGAATCTCCAAAACTGCAGGTCTTGTGGGGTGTTCCCGTTATGCAGTGGTTAGCACCTACCAGAAGTGGTCCACGGAAGGATGACCGGTGAACTGGCAACAGGGTCATGGGCGCCCAAGGCTCATTAATGCGCGTGGGGAGCGAAGGCTAGCCCGTCTGGTCCAATCCCACAGAAGCTACTGTTGCACAAATTAGCAATGGTAAAAAGGTGTCAGAACACACAGAGCAATGCAGCTTGCTGGTTATGGGGCTGCGTAGCCGAGCTGACCCCTGTCCACCACGGAAAGCATCTACAATGGGCATTTGAGCATCAGAACTGGACCATGGAAGAATGTGGCCTGGTCTGATGAATCACGTTTTCTTTTAGATCATGTGGATGACTGGGTGTGTCTGTGTCGTTTACCTGGGGGAAGAGATGGCAGCAGGATGCAGTATGGGAAGAAGGCAAGCCGATGGAAGCAGTGTGATGCTCTGGGCAATGTTCTGCTGGGAAACCTTGGGTCCTGGCATTCATGTAGATGTTACTTTGACATGTAGCACCTACCTAACCATTGTTGCAGACCAAGCACACCCTTTCATGGCAACGGTATTCCCCGATGGTAGTGGCCTCTTTCAGCCAGATAATGTGCCCTGCCACACTGCAAAAACTGTTCAGGAATGGTTTGAGGAACATGACAAAGAGTTCAAGGTGTTGACTTGGCCTCCAAATTCCACATATCTCAATTCGATCGAGCATCTGTGGGATGTGCTGGTACAACAAGCCTGATCCTTGGAGGCCCCACCTCGCAACTTATAGGATCTGCTGCTAACGGCTTGGTGCCAGATACCACAGGACACCTTCAGAGGTCTTGTGGAGTCCATGCATTGACGGGTCAGAGCTGTTTTGGCGGCATGGGGGAACTTACACAATATTAGGCAGGTGGTTTTAATGTTTTGGCTGATGTACTGTATATCCGCTCTTAGCACGGCCAGGTCATTTACATGAACAAAGATGATAAAGCTATCTCCCTAACTCTATTCCTGCAGGCTATTTTAGGCTGCTCTGCAAGGACACTTACTATTATCTGAAAATAATATAATATTATTCATTGGATCGGTTCGCAGCCGAGTGTGAAGCGGCTGGGATGAGGATCAGCACCTCCAAATCTGAGGCCATGGTTCTCAGCAGGAAACCGATGGATTGTCTACTCCAAGTAGGGAATGAGTCTTTACTCCAAGTGAAGGAGTTCAAGTATCTCGGGGTCTTGTTCTCGAGTGAGGGGAAAATGGAACGAGAGATGGGCCGGAGAATTGGAGCAGCGGGTGCGGTGTTGCAGTCGCTTTATCGCACCGTTGTGACGAAGAGAGAGCTGAGCCAAAAGGCAAAGCTCTCAATCTACCGGTCTATCTTCGTTCCTACTCTCACCTATGGTCATGAAGGGTGGGTCATGACCGAAAGAACGAGATCGCGGATACAAGCGGCAGAAATGAGTTTCCTCCGGAGGGTGGCTGGCATCTCCCTTAGGGATAGGGTGAGAAGTTCAGTCATTCGTGAGGGACTCGGAGTAGCGCCGCTGCTTCTTTGCGTAGAAAGGAGCCAGTTGAGGTGGTTCGGGCATCTAGTAAGGATGCCACCTGGCCGCCTCCCTAGGGAGGTGTTTCAGGCAAGTCCAGCTGGGCGGAGGCCGCGGGGCAGACCTAGGACCAGGAGGAGGGATTATATCTCCACACTGGCCTGGGAACGCCTTGGAATCCCCCAGTCAGAGCTGGTTAATGTGGCCCGGGAAAGGGAAGTTTGGGATGCCCTGCTGGAACTGCTACCTCCGCGACCCGACCCCGGACAAAGCGGATGAAGATGATGATAATGAATATAATATTTCTCTGATTAAAGCACGCTTAGCAGGAAGGTTTACCTTTATACCCATATACGGATTACCGCATGGGCAAAGTGGGCCCAGGGCACTTGGCCTAAAGATTTATTATAATTTTTCCCCCCCAGAATATTGGACTAAATGTAATTTAAAAATGTATTATGACTATAAAATTGTTTAATATTTTGTGAATTAGCCGATTAAATAAATTAATGTCGTAATGAAGTAGGCTATACTATACAGTATGAGCCCTGTAAACAGTATATACTAGTCGTGGCCAATACGTGGATCGCAAAAGATTTTTTGTGGATCTTGGGACAAATCAGAATATACAGTGCGCATGAATAAAAATACTCATCAAGAAAGAATTAATCCACACATAAAAACAAACAAAAAAAACGTCTTCCTAGAGGGCTGGATGGCGCTAGTAGCCTACTGCATGTGCTATAGCTACTTTTGCTTTATGTGCTCATCATAACCTACTTTTAAGTATCAGCTACTGTACTGTCATGTCCCTGGATAATATTCTTAAGCCTCCTAGCCTACTCGTGTGCGGGTGCATTTGTGTACAAATTTAAATGGATTGTTTTGTGGTAAGAGTTTCAAAAGATGGGGGAGAGCCTTCTGTGTTGTCCAATACTAGTGCAGAGGAAAATATCAGTTTCCAAAAAGGTAAAATTAGCACCGAAGCGAATCTTTTCATTAAAGTGGGAGCAGGAATATGAAGTTGTTCAACAGAATTACAAGCCTTTCTGTTGACTGTGCAACACAAATTTGGGGATCACTCATGCTGGTAATCTGAAGTGTCACACCTCTACAATCCATGCTGATTTCACTGATGCATTTCCACTTGGGTCTGCTGAAAGGGCTGTAATGGCCATTTCTAAATTATTCTATTAAACAGCCTCCCAAATCAGTTTCCCATGTGGTAGGGCAGGCCTATATAGATAGAATGTGATAAAATGTGCAAGAGACAGAAGCTTCCTCCATTTAAAAAAGTATAATAATTTGTGAGCATTACAGGGTTAAATCTGGACCGTTGTTTGTCATAGATTTCTGGTGGATCACGGAGCATGTTGAAATCCACCAAAATGGATCGCAGTGCTTGGTGTATTGGCCACCACTGCTATACGCTGTTGTAGAAGTCAGATCAAATGTAAATTTCTTTGTTAGTTAACAAATGACATGTTGTGCAGTCAACTGCCTAATGTTCAAAGTGGACCACGAGAATGCTCACCGTCAACTGGACGTGTTCTGCTTTGCCTGCAAACTTTTTGGGACAAAATATAATGCATTTTATTGGCAGTTTTAGCGACTGGAATCATTCGCACCACATTTCTGAACAAGAGATGAGCATAGACTATATGTCCAATATGGTAATACTGATGCAGATGTAGAGTGGCACCATCGCGGGCAATTGATTCAGCCCTAATAAAGCAACTTTGGATGTGAGGCAATATTGGAGGATTGTTCTACGATCAGTTGTGGCAGTGATCATTTCAATATACACAGGATAGGATGTTATCATACCCATTTTGCCATACTCCAAGAGGAGCACTTCAAAAAACAATATTTTAGAATGGACTTGGGTTGAGAGCAGATATGTCATTGGGGGTTTTCAAGTGGGCACCCTCCATCCCGGATGTCTCGTTAATTTGAGCCCACGACACCTCCAGAAGGCTTAACGGTGAGCAATGGCGTCTCAGAGCCACCCCCCTCTATATCCGCTCTCGGCACGGCCAGATATTAAGAGAACTTTTTTTTTTGTTTATTCAACCGAGAGTTATCCCTATACCTATTACCCTTTCCTGCACGCACTTTCTGCCAACTCTACAGGGATACTTACCACCTACAAAGAAAATAATCTTTCCCTACTCTTCTGCAGGCTTGAAAAATGACGCTCTGCAGGAAAGACTTATATTTTATACCTTTGTCCTGAGATTAAACCACTTTTTATGGTTTTTCAACATGATGTTCTTTACTTTTGTGCCCAGATAGGATCCTTCCTTTTCAGCCACAGCCTCTGGCTACTTTTTTCTGCTATATCTGATATAGCTTTTATGGTCTGGCGCAATTCTTTGCCGCAGATCCCTAACTCCTTATGTAGTTTGGTTGTTGATATTGCCACAAATCCACGGCATCCAATTTCCACAGGACACACCTTTGTTCTCCAACCTCGCTGTTCTGCCTCAGCTGGTAATTCGCAATAGCGTAGTTTCTTTCTTTTGTATGCCTCGTCTATTGCTTCTTCCCACGGGACTGTTAGCTCTATAAAATAAACAATTTGCTGTGTGTTGGACCAGAGTAATAAATCTGGTCTTAAGTTGGTTGTTGCCATCTCTGATGGGACTCTCAGTTGTTGGCCGACATCAGCAAGTATTTTCCAAACACACGCTCCGCTCAGCTGCCCTGAGTTTTGTTTTGCCCTATAACTCTTCTTTCCCGGGACTCCCTCCCTGGCAAAGTGAATGTGGTGCATGTCGCCCTCTGCTCCAATTGGCAGAGCATTAACTGTTGAGCGCCTATGCTCTGTTGCTTCGGCCAAGCATTTTAGTACTTGATCGTGGTGCCAGATATATCTTCCTTGAGTAAGGAGTAAGGCTCGTCCTGCACCCAGCCATTATGTTTTTGAGATTAGCTGTCCCGCCACAGAGGGGGCACGTTGGATCCTCACCAACCCATTGGCTAAGATTTGTCGGTGTTGACAGTACATCATAGGTTGCTCTAACAATGAAGCTAATTCTTGTGGATTCCATTCCCCACAAGTCCTTCCAGGTAATTTTCCTTTGCTCTACACTTTCCCAGTTCATCCATCGCCCTTCTTTGGCTTGTGAGACCTTTTTAGCGCTCATTACTGCTTCCTCTTGCTTACCTATCTGTTCTATAAATAATTTGCGTTGTTCCAAAGGGGTTGATTTTTACCATCTATGTTTACTTGTACCAAGTCCAAATCCTCCTCGTCCATGTTGCACTTGTCCTACTATTTTCGTATGCTTAAGGGCTGCTTTTGCTTGCAATACTGCGTCTTTTGGATTCCATTTCTGTCCTGTTGCTAATGTGGGTGCCGCTTTTCTTACAATACTATCTCGGGATTCCGTAAGTGTCATTGCTAATCTAGCTTTAGCACTTAAAGCTACAGTGTGTAAGTTTGAATTTCGAGCAAGAAATTAAATTTTTTATGTTTTTTTTTAACGTTTATTACATACATCCTTGAGGATATCATTAAACCAAATGCTCAGAGAGAAGGTGCGCTATACAGTGCCTTGCAAAAGTATTCACCCCCCTTGGTTAGTTACTTATTTTGTTACATTACAACCTGTAATTTAAATGTTTTTTTAATCAGAATTTTATGTGACGGATTTGCACAAAATAGTCTTAATTGGTGAAGTGAAATGAGAAAAATATATATTAATAATTATTTTTTGAAATAAAAATCTGGAAATTGGCATGTGCATATGTATTCACCCCCTTTTCGATGAAGCCCCTCAAAAGTTCTGGTGCAACCAACTACCTTCAGAAGTAACATAATTAGTGAAATGAAGTCCCCCTGTGTGTAATCTAAGTGACATGATCTGTCAGTATAAACACACCTTTTCTGAAAGGTCCCAGAGGCTGCAACACCACTAAGCAAGAGGCATCACACCATGAAGACCAAGGAGCTCTCCAAACAAGTCAGGGACAAAGTTGTTGAGAAGTACAAGTCAGGGTTGGGTTATAAAAAAATATCCAAATCTTTGATGATCCCCGGAGCACCATCAAATCCATCATCTTCAAATGGAAAGAACATGGTACCACAACAAACCTGCCAAGAGAGGGCCGCACACCAAAACTCACAGACTGGGCAAGGAGGGCATTAATCAGAGAGGCAGCACAGAGACCAAAGGTAACCCTAAAGGAGCTGCAGAGTTCCACAGCAGAGACTGGTGTATCTGTACATGGGACCACAATAAGCCGTACACTCCATAGAGCTGGGCTTTACGGAAGAGTGGCCAGAAAAAAGCCATTACTTAGTGTTAAAAATAAGAAGGCACGTTTTGAGTTTGCCAAAAGGCATGTGGGCGACTCCCCAAATGTATGGAGAAAGGTGCTCTGGTCAGATGAGACTAAAATTGAACTTTTCGGCCACCAAGGAAAACGCTATGTCTGGCGCAAACCCAACACATCCCATCACCCCAAGAACACCATCCCCACAGTGAAACATGGTGGTGGCAGCATCATGCTGTGGGGATGTTTTTCAGCAGCAGGGACTGGGAAACTGATTCGAGTCGAGGAAAAGATGGATGGTGCTAAATACAGGGATATTCTTGAGCAAAACCTGTTTCAGTCTGCCTGTGATTTGAGACTGGGACGGAGGTTCACCTTCCAGCAGGACAATGACCCGAAGCATACTGCTAAAGCGACACTCGAGTGGTTTAAGGGGAAACATTTAAATGTGTTGGAATGGTAGGGTCAAAGCCCAGATCTCAATCCAATTGAGAATCTGTGTTCAGACTTGAAGATTGCTGTTCACAAGCAGAAACCATCCAACATGAAGGAGCTGGAGCAGTTTTGCCTTGAGGAATGGGCAAAAATCCCAGTGGCAAGAGGTGGCAAGCTCATAGAGACTTATTCAAAGCGACTTGCAGCTGTAATTGCCGCAAAAGGCGGCTCTACAAAGTACTGACCTTAGGGGGGTGAATATTAATGCACGCTGAAGTTTTCTGTTATTTTGTCCTATTTGTTGTTTGCTTCACAATAAAAAAAAAATCACATCTTCAAAGTTGTAGGCATGTTCTCTGGATGAAATGATGCAAACCTTCAAACAATCCATTCTAATTCCAGGTTGTGAGGCAACAAAACATGAAAAATGCCAAGGGGGGGTGAATACTTTTGCAAGGCACTGTATATGCGCGCCCTAGGCCCTGTATTCAGCTTTTAAAAAAAATCGAGGGACGACCGCCTATCCCCAACCAATCAGGAGAGTTTTTGCAAGGAGTAAGGGCTACCTGCCTGTCAATCACCTCGCGTGCACACCCCTAGGTAAAATCCCTGCTTACAGCGTCACCCTCCAAACAAGCTTGTTGTTACAATTCGCGTTTCAGACAAAAGCGTATGAACTAGTAGTTGCAAGGCGGCTGAAGTCATTGCATGTCGTAGCAAAAGACTTAGCTTGTCAAATTGCCAAGACAGTTGTAGAACGTTAGCAAGTATCGCACCAGATTTATGTCAAAAAGGCATTATTCGTTTACATGCATATGTTGGATATACTCGACAACGTAGCTATGGTGCCAATCGCAGCTAAATAAAAACGATTGTGATGCACTAGCTCATACTAATAGGGGAATCAAATTGTTTTTGTTAACGTTAGCTTACTGTATGTCGTTACTAGGGAAATGGTCATTTGTGTCTGTGCTCGTTGCTTTGGTGTGAACCACTCAGTTTTAGAGCATTTACGATAAGACGTTTGGGATTATTTTGTTTCTCACCTCAGAATCATACCAGATCAAAAAGCAATCGCTTTTTGCGTTGTTGGTGAGAACCAAAAATATGCACAACATACACACAATTCATGAAACACTGCCTTGCTCAGGCTCATAGTCAGAGCGCGCAAGGACATGTTTGGGATGGGCTGAGAGGGAGAGGGACCAAAGACTCAGGAGGTTGGCCTTTTTGAGTGTTGTGATTCAAATTCTTGCAATTTTCCCCCCAATTCTCTAGAACGTACATACTGCGCCTTTAAATTCCTCTAAGCCCAGTAAGCGGCAGCTCTAGAGCACCTTTCCCATAAAGAGCCAGGCTACTAAGACACTGTGGCACCCCTAACCATTTCCTAGCATAAAAGCTGACTCTTCTTTCTAGCTTTTCAACTTCAGTGATGGGTGTATCATACACTGTCAATGGCCACATGAGCCGGGGTAGAAGTCCAAACTGTAGGCACCATAGTTTTAGCTTTCCTGGCAACCCTGACTTCTCAATGCTCTTTAGGCCTCTGTTCAATTCTGTCCTTTATTCCTCCACCTGCTCAGTCTTCAAGGGTAGCATTGTACCTTTTTCCGAGACTTTTGACAGGCTTTTCGATCACGGTTGGAATTAGATCCTCATCTATGATTTTGTTGCACAATTTTCCCTTAACAACTGCTATGCTTCTGGATTTGCTTGGTTTTACCATAATTCTAGCCCATTTAAGGTTATCATTAAGTTTGCTTAGCAGGCTTTTAGAACATGGAGCAGTTGTCGTCAATATTGTCATATCATCCGTATATGTTCGAATGGGAGGGAGGTGTAATCCTGCCCTTACCTTTTGCCCATCAACGACCCATTTTGATGCTCGGATTATTTCTTTCATGACCATAGTAAATGCCAAGGGTGAGATTGTACATCCGGCCATGATGCCTCCAGACGTTGCCAATCGGTGGTAAATGTCGGTGTATCAAAACACAATTGAATGTTCTGAAAGTATGCCTTAACCAGGTATAAAATTGCATTTGGTACCCTAAAAAACTCAAATGCAGACCAAAAAAGCTTGTGAGGCACAGGCCCAAATGCATTTGCCAAGTCCAGCAAAATTACATCAAGGTCCTTTTTCTCACGTTTTGCCACTTGAATTCGGTGCCAAATCATGCTAGTGTGCTCCAGACACCCGGAGAAGCCTGAAATGCCTGCTTTCTGTACTGAGGTATCTATTAACTTGTTCTTTGTAAGATATTCGCTCAGTCTTTGTGCTACTACGCTAAGAAATATTTTCCCCTCCACATTAAGCAAGCAAATTGGTCCGAACTCGCTATTGTCACTGGAATCTTTCTCTTTTGGAATCAGTACTCCTCTGGCTTGACGCCACAATCTGGGAATGATTTGTTTTTCCTATGCTAGCTTCAGTAGTTTCCAAAGGAAACTTAGGACATCAGGTGCATTTTTATACTGTCTGTAAGGTACTCCGTTAGGTCCTGGTGCCGATGCTGCTCTTGCACGTCTGACTACATTTTCCACCTCTTTCCATTTCAGAGGGCTGGTGTCCATTTGCTCTACTGGGTCCTCAATTGGTGGAATATCTGCGGGAACTGTGAATTCCTCATGCATTTTCTCATCTGTGTGAGTTTCTTTTAGGTGGGACTCCAGTTCCTGCTTGGTTGTTTTTAGCGTCCCGTCTTTGACTTAGTAAACTTGAAGGGGTCTTTGTAGAATTGACTCCTTGCTTGTTCTTACTTCTTTCGGTTTCTTCATAGGTTCTCGGCTCTCCTCAGTGTTGACAACCGCTTCCTTAAGCTGTCCTGCAAGTCTTTAATGCCTGCCTTTTCTGATTCAGACGCATGTTTACATTGTTTTTTAAAAAGGCTTTCTTTTATTAGCTTGTCATTCGCTTGTTGCCTCCTTGATTTTCTTTGTTCTTTTTAAAGTTTGTCCAACAGCTCAAATCTCTCCTCTAGTCACTATATGTGACATCCCCTATTTTCTTTAACTTCCTTTCCACTGTGCCTCTGAGCTGTTTCTTATTTAGGTCTATGTTAGAGTCCAAAACCTTCTTATCAGTGGCTGGTGGCAACTTTACTTTAGTTTTGGGCTTTTCCTCTTCTTCTTGGATGCTGTTTTTGGGGGCTGATTGGGCTCTACCACTGTATCCCCTCGTCTTTCTGTGGTTGCCTGCTGGAGTTGTTCATGTCCGCTGCGATGCTCCTTCCTCTTCCTACTTAAGCTGCCTTTAGTACTTTGGTGTATTCTTAGACCCCTTGGTGTTACCTTTCCCCATCCACACGCAAGGGCAGATCGGGTGTATTTCACCGGTGATTGCATTGGTTTCTGAAGTGCTTCTCATGCTCATAGTCGTTGCATTGCTTTCATACACATTGATAAACCGTGTTATCAATACGTGAGTCATCTTTTGCCCGCGCTCTCACAGACTCTAGGGGTGTCTTTACTTTAGTTCTGTTAGTAGCTTTTATGGGTGCACTCAATCCACTAATCACAGTGTTTAGTGCTGCAGACATGAGTTGCTAGCCCATTGGAGTCTATTCTCTTGTCAGAATAAGAAATATTACGGGATTCATCAATGTTGCCTTATACATTTTTTTGTATAGGCCATTTATTTTACCTGCATAAAAGCTATGTTCAAATACCACTGAAAGGAACTTGAGCCACATCTCAGTTTGCATACGAACAGAACAATTCCCAGCCCTTGCATTTCTCCGGTTGCCATCCTTGTCTTTTTGGCAAAAGGGACCGTATGGCAAGTTAAAAAAAAAACATGTTGACTATTTTTACAATGTGAAAAAACATGTGATTGTTTGGAACAAACATGTTTTGAAGGAGACATTTTGGGTGTAGTGTATATGGCGTGTGTTTTTCCATTTTAGAGTGTGCATAAATAGAAATTCTAAGGTCACATTGGCTGACCATGACCTTTTTGGGGCCATTTTAGAAGGCTTTCTTGCTCCTGATCCAATAGAAAAACCAGGATCATATTGTCCCTTTTTTAGACAGCAACGGTGCGGTTTGGTTCAAGTTATAAATAGCGGTAATGTGCATAGCTGTTAGAGGTATGAATCTTCACTTGTCTCACGATTCGATTTGATTACGATTCACCTGTCTACAATTCAAATGTACAGTGATTCTCGATGCATCTCAATGTATCACACCCTCAATTTTCGAAATTACTGCACGTGCCAATACTTCTCCCCCATATAAATAATATTAGCAGTCAGATAAGCGTTTCCCTTATAATGCATTCAAACGCTGATGTTATGAAACTTTTTTTTGTTTTGATTTAGCAAATGCTATCACAATTTGGATGTGGTGTGAACGTTATTCCCATGTCCCGAGTCTAACGTTAGCTAGAGTATTTACAGCGTTATTCCAAAATTCCACTTGTATAACGTTACTGGCGTTAGGGTTCTGGACTGGATTGTACCAGTTAAGTGTAAGTTAGTAAAGACTTTACGCACAAACTTATTCACTAAGTCCTTTGTAGCCACCAGTTAGTTTCAAACTATTGTCTTACTAAATTCAGTTGCACCACCAAAATGTAGCTAATGTCTTAGCTAGTCAATCCTAAGTAATGCGTAACTGGAATTACGTTACATTGGAGCATGACGACGAAAGGTCTTAACCAATCAATCAAGCTAAGATGTAAAGACGGAAGACAACTTGCAATGCAGACTAGAAGTGGAACTTTGGAATAACGATGCAAGTACTTACAGCGTAATTAAACAACTTGTTTTTGGACTTTTTTCCCCAAGTAGGCCTAATCATTTATATTTTTATTTTGTAATAATTTTTTTCTAAATTCCCATTACATTTCGTCGCCGCGTCGACGCAGAGTCGTTCACGTCCTTATCGCGATGCTTCGGAGATTCGAGAAATGTCCACACCTCTATTAGCCGTACTATGGAATGTTCACAGTACACAAGGCCGTCAGTTACGGATAATACCATCTGTAATGACTGATCTTTTCTCCATTTTGTCACATTTTGTTTTTGATAACACATATTACAGCTATTCTATCCATAATAACAATTTTACTATATGTTCCAGCAGAAATATCTTGATATACTGTTTACTTCATTCTTTTTGGTCCAAAAATATTAATCCACGGGTAAAAATACATGGATAAGGGGGTCAAATATGCACTGAAAGATTACAGAGCACTGGTTGACTTTCTTATCTTAACAGAAGGAACTGTGCTGACTACTCAGACATACCACAAGCACACAATGATGACTTCGTTTGTACTCTGTAGGCTACTGTTACCATAGATAAGTACAGTGGTGTGAAAAAGTGTTTGCCCCCTTCCAGATTTCTTATTTTTTTTGCATGTTTGTCACACTTAAATGTTTCAGATCATCAAACAAATTTAAATATTAGTCAAAGACAACACAAGTAAACACAAAATGCAGTTTTTAAATGAAGGTTTTTATTATTAAGGGAGAAAAAAAATCCAAACCTACATGGCCCTGTGTGAAAAAGTGATTGCCCCCCCCCCTGTTAAAACATAACATAACTGTGGTTTATCACACCTGAGTTCAATGACTCTAGCCACACCCAGGCCTGATTACAGCCACACCTGTTCTCAATCAAGAAATCACTTAAATAGGACCTGCCTGACAAAGTGAAGTAAACCAAAATATCCTCAAAAGCTGGACATTATGCCGAGATCCAAAGAAATTCAGGAACAAATGAGAAAGAAAGTAATTGAGATCTATCAGTCTGGAAAAGGTTATAAAACCATTTCTAAAGCTTTGGGACTCCAGCGAACCACAGTGAGAGCCGTTATCCACAAATGGCGAAAACATGGAACAGTGGTGAACCTTCCCAGGAGTGGCCGGCCGACCAAAATTACCCCAAGAGCGCAGCGACGACTCATCCAAGAGGTCACAAAAGACCCCACAACAACATCCAAAGAACTGCAGGCCTCACTTGCCTCAGTTAAGGTCAGTGTGCATGACTCCACCATAAGAAAGAGACTGGGCAAAAATGGCCTGCATGGCAGAGTTCCAAGACGAAAACCACTGCTGAGCAAAACAAACATTAAGGCTCGTCTCAATTTTGCCAGAAAACATCTTGATGATCCCCAAAATTTTTGGGAAAATAGTCTTTGGACTGACGAGACAAAAGTTGAACTTTTTGGAAGGTGTGTGTCCCATTACATCTGGCGTAAAAGTAACACCGCATTTCAGAAAAAGAACATCATACCAACAGTAAAATATGGTGGTGGTAGTGTGATGGTCTGGGGCTGTTTTGCTGCTTCAGGACCTGGAAGACTTGCTGTGATAAATGGAACCATGAATTCTGCTGTCTACCAAAAAATCCTGAAGGAGAATGTCCGGCCATCTGTTCGTGACCTCAAGCTGAAACGAACTGGACAATGATCCAAAACACACCAGCAATTCCACCTCTGAATGGCTGAAGAATAACAAAATGAAGACTTTGTAGTGGCCTAGTCAAAGTCCTGACCTGAATCCTATTGAGATGCTGTGGTATGACCTTAAAAAGACGGTTCATGCTCTCAAACCCTCCAATGTGGCTGAATTACAACAAGTCTGCAAAGATGAGTGGGCCAAAATTCCTCCACATTGCTGTAAAAGACTCATTGCAAGTTATCGCAAACGCTTGATTGCAGTTGTTGCTGCTAAGGGTGGCCCAACCAGTTATTAGGTTTAGGGGGCAATCACTTTTTCACACAGGGCCATGTAGGTTTGGATTTTTTTTATTTTTATAAAAACCTTCATTTAAAAACTGCATTTTGTGTTGTCTTTGACTAATATTTAAATTTGTTTAATGATTTGAAACACTTAAGTGTGACAAACATGCAAAAAAATAAAATCAGGAAGGGGGCAAACACTTTTTCACACCACTGTATGTCAATGACTGTTACCGCTTGTTATGATGACTTCAGACTCATTAGGAAGACAATCTGGGAAAATAAATTCCCCCAGAAATTTATATTTTGGTAGCAATCTGATATATTAGATTCAATATTTATTTAAAAATTATAATCTGATTCATCTACCTTTACAATCTATGGTAAATGTCAATGATAAATTGTGAATTGTCAATTAATTGGTGTAGCTTTGAATAAATGACACGGGTTGTGCCATTGCATCTTTTATTATTTCTCATTTACAAATAATATAATGTAGATCTACTAAGACAAACACACCACAAGAGATACATGACAGTTACACACGCAAGTTACAAGTGAATAGACAGCATTTTGAGTCTCATTAGAATTAAAGTTATTGCTATTAATCCCGCGCCTCCATTTATGAGGAAGGTTATCTTTGTAAGCACACACCGCATCGTTGCTTCCATTGTTTATGTCCCATGTATAACATGGCTTTGGCTGAATGAGGTATTACCAGAACAGTTTCCTTCATATATTACACCCTAATGATCAGGAACACATCAGCTTATTAAAGGAAGCTACGCCACATTGAATCTTTGGATACGGGCCAAGTAAACAATCCTGGCCTCAATACAGATACAGAGGGATTTGTAAAGCCACAATCCATGATTTCTCTAAGCAAGATTCTGTATGATATTGCTCCATTAGTGCCATTATATGTCTTTTTTCTGTTATGTTATTTAGTTTGATTTGTATTCACACAGGAATAAATAAAAAAATGATGTATTAGTGGGACAACCGATAAGAAACCAGTTTCACATTTCACATCATCATAGCTAGTCAATGGGATCTGGACCAGTGGTCTGTTAGAAGGTTGATAATTACTAGGTCCCAAATCAGACAGCAGATTACTGTGGGGCAAAGCTGCTGTTTTGTTGTTGTTTAGGTGAGAATCACGGAGTGTAGCTTTAGCACAGAGCAGGGAATACAATAGGTGTGCTATGTAGGAGGTGAAAATGAAAAAAAACACTACTTTGTTGTTCGAAGAAGCGAAGCCTCTATAATTACTTGTGGGTTTTCTTTTCACTTGATTAGGAAAGAAAACTAATCCTGGCATCTTCGAGAAAGGCCCAGGGGCCCAAAGTCTAACTGAACCTACCCAACTGTACTTTTGACTTTTTCATTTTCTGCCATTTCTTAATCACTAAAGAAGGAGTTGTGGAGGTTTAGACCTGCAATCTAAACCTGGAAGGAGAGAAAGTGAGGGCTTAATTGCCTTTTTTTTTTGCATCAAATGTTTTTGTGCAGAGCGTTCTGCCCTCTCATCTTTCTAGCCCCCTATGAAGACATATTTTGTCAGGTTAGGTAGATCTTTGGATGGTAGTTGTTAACATGATTTGGGATTTGAAAAAGTGATGCCACAGAGAGATGTGTGTTTATCTTTCTGGGTCTATAGTTAATTATGTGTGAGTTTGCGTGCAAATCTGAGAGCGGAACAGCTTCCCTGAGGTAAATTAAATGCAAAAACACACAGTCAACCACCCAAAGGGAAATACACTGGCTACTTTGAAATCTGTAATGTGCAACACTATCCAGGAATGTGTCCATGTTCTGAGTTGAAAGACAATAAGCACAGCGAGCACGCCCTGCCCATGGCTAGTGTAGGAGGGGGACCACCTGGTGTGGCCATTAACACAGGGCCATGGCCACCGGCTCAGATTGCAGCTAGACGCTCCCACTGAAATTGAGCCACCCGCAGAGCTATTGCCAACCAGGAAAACAGCCAGTTAGAGCATTCTCCATTCCTCTACATTCCAGACCCACTTATCTTTCTCTCTTCATCCTCCCTTCATCCATCCCTTCTTTTTGGTTCTCTTCCGTCTCAACCTCTGTAAAACTTAAATTTCTTTAACCCTCTTTTCCTCTCTTCTCTCTATCCCTCAATTCTCCATTCCTTGCTCTTGTTTTCCACCATCTCACCCTCCACAGATGTAATAAAACAAGGTGAAAGGCACGCATGGGAAAGTCAATACGAATCCCTCCATTGCCTTTCAGCTCCCAAGAGATTGGAGAAGAATTGAATCATAAATATTGACCTGGTCATTCTCTCTCTCTGTCTCTCTCTCAGAATTGCTCTCTCTTTCCCAGTCTCTCTAACACGATCTCTCCTATTTCCTTATTTTTCTTTCAGAATGCCGTGCCAGGATCAGGGGAATTGCTGAGCTGTCGCCCTTTAATTGGTCCAGACTGATAAGTGGAACATTAGATGCCTTTCCCCCATTTGTGTCCTGTATCTGTGACTCATTCTGTCCAGTTTCGTACCTTGGTTTCTACCTGTGTTCAACCTCTTTCTACCTGTGTATGGCCCTCCTAGCTGGAATCCAAACACCTCAGATGTGTGATCTCGGTTAGATCCTGTGTGAGATGACAGCTTACAGACTGTACAACAGAGAAAGATAGGGCTTACAGGCATTTTGGATTTGTGCACCCTCATCATCTTTTATGGGATGTTTTTTACTCGTATGCACTTATTTTGGCACTCTCTCGAAATTATTATAATTTATTATCAGAAACTGAAAATAGGTTCAGAACATATTCTCAATATCTCTCTCGCTTGCTCTCTCTCTCTCAACACCAGCGCAGCAGGGAACAAATTGCAATAGATGAGTGAGAGAAAATTAAAATTTGGTAAAACTACCATCTTCTCAACTCCCTCTGTGACGGCACATGATGAGAGAAGACTACAGCTCTGTTTTCATGATGAGAGAAGACTACAGCTCTGTTTTCATGATGAGAAGACTACAGCTCTGTTTTCATGATGAGAAGACTACAGCTCTGTTTTCATGATGAGAAGACTACAGCTCTGTTTTCATGATGAGAAGACTAAAGCTCTGTTTTCATGATGAGAAGACTACAGCTCTGTTTTCATGATGAGAAGACTACAGCTCTGTTTTCATGATGAGAGAAGACTACAGCTCTGTTTTCATGATGAGAAGACTACAGCTCTGTTTTCATGATGAGAAGACTACAGCTCTGTTTTCATGATGAGAGAAGACTACAGCTCTGTTTTCATGATGAGAGAAGACTACAGCTCTGTTTTCATGATGAGAGAAGACTACAGCTCTGTTTTCATGATGAGAAGACTACAGCTCTGTTTTCATGATGAGAAGACTACAGCTCTGTTTTCATGATGAGAAGACTACAGCTCTGTTTTCATGATGAGAGAAGACTACAGCTCTGTTTTCATGATGAGAGAAGACTACAGCTCTGTTTTCATGATGAGAAGACTACAGCTCGGTTGGTAAGGACTGAGAATGTGTAGGTATAAACACATGGCCCAATAAAATGATGTCGGGGGGGACAAGATGTCGGCGGTGATTTAGAAAGATACAATCTTGGGACTAGGAACCACGTCTCCTCCAAGCTGGTCACAAAGCTCAGGGACCCAGGTCTGAACACCTCTCTGTGTTGGTGGGTCCTTCCTGACGGGCAGAACGCAAGTGGGGAGGGAGGGCAGCTACATCTCATCCTCTCTCACACTTAACACTGGAGCTCATCAGGGCTGTGTGTTGAGCCCCCTGCTCTACTCTCTATACACACACGACCGCATGGCCGCTATCGACTCAAACTCCACTGTTACGTTTGCTGATGACACAGCTGTGGTGGGCATGATCCACCTGACCCACTGGTGTCAGGACAACAACCTCCACCTGAACGTCAGCAAGACCACGGAGTTCATAGTGAACTTGTGGGATTGGGAGGAAGCAGGGGTGGAGCCACAGGCCCCTCATCATCAACGGGTCCCGGTGGAGAGAGAGGAGAACTTCAAGTACCTTGGTATGCACATCACAGAGACTCTGACCTGGTCACTGCACATTGATCCGGCTAGGAGGAAAGCTAGGCAGAAACTGTTCCACCTCAGACAACTGTGAAAGAGCATTGCTCTCTGCGACCTTAAGGATATCTACACCAGGGTGTGCAGGACTAAAGCCAGGAGAATCATTGAGGTTCCGAGCCACCCAGCCCTCGATACTGTGGTCAGGGAGAAGGTAGTGTATATGTTCAATTAGCAGAAGTTACAACCCCATACAAAATATTGGAAGTCGAAAGCCAAAGTTTCAGAAGAGTAGGTTTTATTCAGCCTGAATAACATCGCATGCCACTACAAAGATCTACAAAAATCTACTGCTACAATCTACTACCTTGTACATTCACAGTTCGTCTTTTTATACATATTCCTTCAAGTTAAGCCTTTCCCATAATTTTGGCAACTCCCCAACATGCAAATTAGACATGCCCAATACCAATCACCTCTGATAACGCTGTTTCCTGAGGACAGCTTGTCCCATGAACCTTAAAGTTTACCCCTCTTTACAACTAGCCCCATCCTTACCTAACATAAACTAAGGAAGCAGAATCCATTAGGCCCCCTTTCCTTTTCTTGGTACATCGGTTCACGCCTAGCATCTGTTCATCCCAGACTACTCATCTTCTCTCAGGGTGACAAACAGTCTGAGAAACAGTGTATTCTTCCAAAGGCCTCTTACAATCATTAAGTGTTTACTGCTCCCCACGTCCTGCACTCCTTCTCTGTTCTACCTCCATTTGGTGCCCTTAATTATCCTGGTGCCTGTCTCTGCTCACCAATGCTTCACCCCCCTCTTACTATGTCTGTCTCTCTCTCTCTCTCTCTCTCTCTCTCTACTCTTCTCAATAGTGAAAACTACTATTAAACTATGGTATGCTTACCTACTAACCTTTAATATTGATTACAAATACTTAACTACAAAAAGGGTATCTACTCTTTAACACTAAATATACCATAGTAGCGGGTCCATCAGGCCAGTACTGAGAGAGTCAGAGAGAAGGTACCAGGTCCATCAGTACTGAGAGGTTTAGAGAGAAGGTACCAGGTCCATCAGTACTGAGAGGTTTGGAGAGAAGGTACCAGGTCCATCAGTACTGAGAGGTTTAGAGAGAAGGTACCAGGTCCATCAGTACTGAGAGGTTTGGAGAGAAGGTACCAGGTCCATCAGTACTGAGAGGTTTAGAGAGAAGGTACCAGGTCCACCAGTACTGAGAGAGTCAGAGAGAAGGTACCAGGTCCACCAGTACTGAGAGGTTTAGAGAGAAGGTACCAGGTCCATCAGTACTGAGAGGTTTAGAGAGAAGGTACCAGGTCCACCAGTACTGAGAGGTTTAGAGAGAAGGTACCAGGTCCATCAGTACTGAGAGAGTCAGAGAGAAGGTACCAGGTCCACCAGTACTGAGAGGTTTAGAGAGAAGGTACCAGGTCCATCAGTACTGAGAGGTTCAGAGAGAAGGCACCAGATCTACCAGTACTGAGAGGTTTAGAGAGAAGGTACCAGGTCCATCAGTACTGAGAGGTTTAGAGAGAAGGTACCAAGTCCACCAGGCCAGTACTGAGAGGTTTAGAGAGAGGGTACCAGGTCCATCAGTACTGAGAGGGCTAGAGAGAAGGTACCAGGTCCACCAGGCCAGTACTGAGAGGTTTAGAGAGAAGGTACCAGGTCCACCAGGCCAGTACTGAGAGGTTTAGAGAGAAGGTACCAAGTCCACCAGTACTGAGAGGTTTAGAGAGAAGGTACCAAGTCCACCAGGCCAGTACTGAGAGGTTTAGAGAGAGGGTACCAGGTCCATCAGTACTGAGAGGGCTAGAGAGAAGGTACCAGGTCCATCAGTACTGAGAGGGTTAGAGAGAAGGTACCAGGTCCATCAGTACTGAGAGGTTCAGAGAGAAGGTACCAGGTCCACCAGTACTGAGAGGCTGAGGAGAGAAGGTACCAGGTCCATCAGTACTGAGAGTTTTAGAGAGAAGGTACCAGGTCCACCAGGCCAGTACTGAGAGGCTGAGGAGGAGCTTCTACCCTTAGGCTGTCGGATCTTTAATGAGAACAGCACCTGTTCCCGACGTCACACAAAAAGAACAATGATTAATACCCCTTAACTGACTCAGAGTTTGAACCAAGCTATCTGTATTTCATATTTATTATTATACACAATGTAAGAACTGCATTGTAACAATGTACTCGTTACGTGTAATTGCATTGTATTTTTTACAACTTAACATAGCACATGACATTTACACTATTTCCATGTCCACTGATTTCACTGATTTTTAGCATCATACAAATGTAATTATTATACTAAAATGATTCTGAAATGTATACTTATAAGTTACATTTTATTCTTTACTCTTTCAGTATTGTTTGCACATTGTGGATGACACTGCACTGTCATTGTACTTGTATATTGTGACAAATAAAACCGAACTTGAACTTGAACTTCAGGGATAGAGAGGGAGAGAAATGAGACTCGACGTTGACTAAATAAGAATGTGACATCAGTTTCTGGTTTAAGCAGTGCGTGTGTGTGTGTGTGAGAGAGGGAAGGGGCATCTACAGGACCACACAGTTTAGAGACACATGCTTGGCTCTGTGAAGCCCTGATGATGGCTCTGCTGCTGACTATGCTAAAAGCTTTGAAGTGCAGGTGAAGTGCAATTACAAATCCTTGTCCTTTATCCTCGGCCTGCTTCCCTCCCACCCTCCCTCCTCTTGCGCTTATCTATCCATTCTGTTTTATTTTCCTCTCATTTGCAGTCTCTGTTTTTGATAACACACTGAATCACCGCAGTGCTCCAGTGTACATTTTGTATTCCTCTCTTTCCTTTTTCCTTCTCTCCCCCTCTTCACCCGTCCCACTCTTCCTCTTGCCAGGAGAGTGTAAGTGGAACATTTAATCTGCAGCAGCGTGCGTCACGGTCAAAACCAAAGCCCTTAGGAAGAGGGGCAACCAGGAGCACGCCCCCCTCCCCCTCTCTCTCTCTCTCACACACACACACACAGACCTTTGCATATGATGCAAGGCAGGCCCCTCTTCCATGGCCTGCTCTGTATCTGGGCTCCCTCCTCTCCCAGACTGAGAAAACATGGAAACAACCTTCAAGGCAGAAGGAAACACAATAGCTGTGCTGTTCTCAATGTTGTCCCCCTCACACTCTCTTTCCCACAGGATCTCCCAATGCTTCTCTAGTATCACTGAAAGGGCCTCGTCCACCAATACAGGCTCAAATGTCAGCGGTTCAACTGCCGCAGAGCCGCCATCCATTTCAACATGCCCCTGGTTAATATGAATGGCAGTATTAACCCACCACCCCTTAGTGCTAAATCTGACAACAGGACCTCTCCCCGCTTCATTAGCTGCACTCAGGGATGACTGACAGAGAGAGGGAGGAGAGAGGCCAAAGGGTATGGCTGTGTCATCATGGAGAGAGAGAGAGAGAGTGGATGGATGGATGAATGAGAAATTGAGTAAAAGGAGGAGTAAGGGAGCTTTTAAACGAGAGCGAGACAGCTTTGAAAATGAGAAAAAGGGAGAGAGCATGGAGCAGAGAGAGAGAGAGAGAGAGCGGGGGAAAGTTGTGTTAGTCTATGGCATTGTCATTAGGATTTCTTCCTGTCCTCAGTAACTGAATGGCCCATTCACTTGGCACCTCTCTCTAATGGCACCATTCCCTCTCAATGGCCAACATTATTGTCAGCCGTTTGGTGTCCACGCCTAACTCATTACCTTGCTCTCTCTCTGTGTGTGTGTGTGTGCTCTACCTCAGGTACTTAGCACTCTGGACTGATATGGCAGGTCAGCAAGGCTCTTCACTTTAAAAAGCTTTTGATAATTAGTCTGTCGGTACCCTCACGTGACGCGTATAGCTGGCACAACTATACTTCCCTTTACGGCCCTGGAGAATGGAGTATAATACAACAGTGGTTTGAAATCCTGCAGTGTTAACAGAAATACTCTTTCACAGTATTTATGTAGGTTTGCCCTGCATAAAGTCAAACACATAAATCTCGGCTCATGGTGGATGATACATGTATAAGGCATGTTAAACCTGTACAATCAGTAACTGGTCTGACATAATCACACACACACACACACACACACACACACACACACACAAAGAATCTAGACTGTAGTGGCACGGGTTGAGCTGAGGAGAGGCTTTCTGTGTGTCTGTGAGTTTTACTGTGTCTGTGAGTTTTACTGTGTGTCTGAGTTTTACTGTGTGTCTGTGTGTGTGGCTGAGTCAGCGTGTGTGCATGCGTTCTGTCAGTCCCATTAATGTGTGTGACATGTTGGGTTGTTAGTTGGAATGCGTGTCAAAAGAACATTCACACAATATGTAACCTTTGTTCTTTCCCTCCCCCTCTTCTCAAATGAATCTCTGTGTCTTTCTCCTGTTATGTCAGCGTGTCAGTCTCAGAGATGGGCTGAGACATGGAGATTCTCCTCCCTCTCCTCTCCACTGCTAAGAGGCCCTGGCAGGGCACTGTTGATCTCCCAGCCAGCCTGTCAGGCTAAACACATGCTGACAGCTAAATGATTTCCCCCTAGCCACTTCACACTGTCTCTATGATGTTAGTACTGAAAACTATCTGACAATCTACCATCTCTCTCTCTCTCTCTCTGTTTTGTCTCCGGTCTCTCTGCTAACAGCTAAGGCAACATCCTCACAGACGTTTCCTTTAGTTAATGTCCAAATGATTCCCGATTCCAGCACTGACAAAATACATTACTTTGATTAAACACCACCGATACACACACACACACACACACACACACACACACACACACACACTATTCTCCGGGGACCTTCTTAAGGCTGTCAATCAGACACTTGTTGTTTGTGTTGACAACCATAACAAGATATTAGGCCTGTAACCGCCTTCAACCAGCCACTCAATCACTGCAAAGGAAAATGGCCTACGCCATATTGCAATGCAAAATATATATATTTCCATTCACCGGGTTTCAACCAGTACGATGAACAGCTTTTAAATCCAATATTTAATATACCATAAATATAGAGGTATTTAAGTTGACGCTGGCACAAGCAATCCAATATTGTATTACTATTGATTGGTGGCCAGTTGACTGATTGAAATCTAAAAGAGTCAAGTGAGCTCTTGTTTGTGGCTTGGAGACGATCGTTAGAAAGTTCTTTAATGAAATGTGATCAACCAGCGTCCTGGTAAGTGGCTTAGACAGGCCTTTAAAACACGAGGCCATGCAGACCAAGCACACGAGAAGGCCCTGTTCACAAGGTGGCTGCAGAGTTAAGGCAGGTCTGTGTATAGAGCAGAGAGCGGTCTGTTATAAACTGTTGCATTGACAGGCTGCAAATATCATTGTCACTACGTTCAGGTCACTTCTATTGAGAACAAATGGAATGAAAAGAACTAAGCGAGAAAACAAGTACCATCCTCATGGCAATAACCAAAACCACAAATTCAGCACAAGCACTGGGACTCTTTGTTAAAGAGACAAAATAATCTAAAAACAAAGACAAACTATCAAACCCTGAAGAAATGTCAACCACACAGCAAAGGATCGAGCTGCATAAAATGCTAAACTGAAAGGCTTTTCCTCAACGAGTGGATTACCTCGGAGCCAGCTGTTCCTCCTATAACTCCTGCTCTTACGGGCCAACATTTATTCTTATTACACCTCTGTCAGGAGATCGAAACATGTAGTAATCAGAAAACTGCCAGGACATCTATCACTGCAGGAACAAATCAAATGTCCTGCTCGCCATCGCACACAAAAAATTAGACAAATAAATGATTCCCACTGGTCCAGTGTGGGAGCGGCTATTTGTTTTAGCCGATGATAAAAGGACTGGCATATTTGTAGAGACAGACTAGGGGTTCTGGGCTGTGGTGTGTGCCTGTACCGCTGCCTTAGGGGACTGCTGGGCTGGGTTCTCATCAACACAAAGTCATTTACACACACACACACACACACACACACACACACACACACACACACACACACACACACACACACACACACACACACACACACACACACACACACACACACACACACACTCAGACTGGTTTCTTATCAAGGGCCAGCCAGAGGCCTACTTGCTCTCAGCAATAGGAAGTGAATGTGATGGAGAGCCAAAGGGGAGGCCGGGAGAGAGAGAGAGTGTATGTGTGTGTGTGTGTGTGTGTGTGTGTGTGTGTGTGTGTGTTTCTATGTGCATTTGTATGAGTATGTCTGGGGGCTTTGGTGACAGTATCATGACCACTTGAATTTGAAGTTACAAAGTTAACTTACTAGAGCTCAAAATAAGAATAAATACAAACTCCTTTCTAAATGATCATTTAAATTTTTAATTTTCAGATTTGAAAAACGAGCTTTCAAGCAGAAGTTCTCACGAGGACTTCCTGTCAATGTTTGTGTGCCCCTGGCAACATTTAGTGTCCCCATGTGAGAAAGTCAACATTTAGTGTCCCCGTGTGACAAAGTCGACATTTAGTGTCCCCATGTGAGAAAGTCAACATTTAGTGTCCCCATGTGAGAAAGTCAACATTTAGTGTCCCCGTGTAAGAAAGTCAACATTTAGTGTCCCCATGTGAGAAAGTCAACATTTAGTGTCCCAATGTGAGAAAGTCAACATTTAGTGTCCCCGTGTAAGAAAGTCAACATTTAGTGTCCCCGTGTGACAAAGTCGACATTTAGTGTCCCCATGTGAGAAAGTCGACATTTAGTGTCCCCATGTGAGAAAGTCAACATTTAGTGTCCCCGTGTAAGAAAGTCAACATTTAGTGTCCCCGTGTGACAAAGTCGACATTTAGTGTCCCCATGTGAGAAAGTCAACATTTAGTGTCCCCATGTGAGAAAGTCAACATTTAGTGTCCCCGTGTAAGGAAGTCAACATTTAGTGTCCCTGTGTGACAAAGTCGACATTTAGTGTCCCCATGTGAGAAAGTCAACATTTTGTGTCCCTGTGTGAGAAAGTCATCGCCCCTCAGGCTAACAGGTTACGCCCACTGGAAGCAGAAATGACTGCAGCCAAATGCTTCCTTTCTGGCCAATCTGTCACAGTACTGTGAAAGAACTTTCCCCTAATCTTCCATGCATAGCTGCTTCTATTAATGGTCTTCACCATTAGAGAGAAACTGTCAGTACACAAGTTGAAGAGGCACATCATGGCAAAAGAAAAATGAAATCCTGAAGACCTTACAAAGCTGTTGATGCTTATCAGTGTAGAAAGGGTACTGCGGATGTTGTAAGGGTCTGGGGCTTCACCAACCACAATCAGAGATAAATAGTCAAATTGAAACATTTGGGAC
This sequence comes from Galaxias olidus, assembly GCA_026901105.3. NCBI lineage: Eukaryota > Metazoa > Chordata > Actinopteri > Galaxiiformes > Galaxiidae > Galaxias > Galaxias olidus. The sequence goes on from JAPMUY010002227.1 coordinate 121,015, forward strand.
AGAAAGTGTAAGTGAAAGTATAGCGGCCCATATTAAAATGATAAGTAAAAATTATAAAGCAATAATGGGATTGCAATTTCTATTTCAAATTTTGTGTGCATAATCTGGGTCATAATTAAAATCCAGATGCAAAACATTTGTTTGTATTTTCATTTTCATGTTGGTGTATGGCTAATGTATCCCTAATTTAAAATAAAAAAGCAATGTCTGACATTATGACCCAGATTAAGCACACATAACTTGAAATGAAAATTGCAATCATTTTCGAGTTTGAGTTTTCATCTGAATATTGGCCGCTAAACAATTCCATAGAGCAGAGCTGAATCTTCTAAGGAGTGACTGCTCCACCAAAATTGCTACAAGACCTAGACATACAATTTCCAGGAAGTTATAATGAAACCTACAACAAAATAAAGTCATCCTGCAGGCTATACTCAACTTTGCTGAGGTCTGTATTCATGACTCCACCATCAGAAAGACACTGGGCAAAAAATTTCCTTTATGCCCCCAAAATAAGTAGGAAAAGTATTGCTCACTTATACCATCACGGGTTCAAAAGATTCAGACCCAGACGCAGGTAGTGAGAAGATAGTCACTTATTATGCTTCACTGAATAACATGCAGAAAAACAGAAGCCGGTACAGGAAGCAATGCTGAGAAAGTACTAAACTAAGGCAGAGCTTAAAAACAAACCAAGGAGAACAATTAACCAATGGAAAACAGGAAAAACTAAACAAGGGAACCGGGGAGGTGATGATAACGTAATCAGGCCCTAGAATGGCCAGGCCGGGACAAATACGATCGTGAATGTTCATCTAAAGTTTGCCCAATACAGCAACATCTCAATTGCCCTTTATAGTTCTGCAATGCTCTATGGACAAATGCGTCAGAAGTGGAACATTTTGGCAAACGTTTTAGAGAAGGGCATTAATGTAGTTTCAAGTGGGCAATGGTTTCAGTCTTTTTCTAAACAGGCATGTACCTCATGTATGCCAGCTATCTTTCTGATGGTGGAGTCATGAATGCAGAAACACTGATCTTAGCTTAGGTAAGTGAGGCCTGTGTTGTAGTTACCTGCATATTGTCTGAGTGAGGTCTGTCCTCTGGATACCTGCATATTGTCTAAGTGAGGTCTGTGTGTAGATACCTGCATATTGTTAAATGCTTATCCATTTTTAGATGACTTGCGGTTTGCCTGTACACAAACAAATATTAGTCAAAAATATTAGCAACGCTTTCTCCAATTTTCTAGAGTTCTGAGGTTAAACAGAGAAAAAGTGTAAAAAGCAGAATAAACACGTAGAAAAAGACAGAAAACAAACAGGAGGAAATGGGGGTGTCCATCTTGACGTCATGCCGGGATCACTAGGCGCCACTGCTGTGGCCCCCCAGGACCCCCATCCCCCAATGTAGAGCACTGTCATATCACACACACACACACTTAGGCACAGTATGTGCCAGGATCCCAGTAGAGAACACCACTGGTCAGGCATGCTGACAGGAAAGACATCAGAAAGACAGCAGAAAGACAGAACACCCCCCCACCGTCCCTTAGAAATCTCATCTCCCTGTTTCCCACACGTCATTCCCTCCCTCCCACGGACATCCATGCAGCGACTCATCAGACTCATACACCACTCTGGCACTGTGGCGACACATCAGACTCATACACCACTCTGGCACTGTGGCGACACATCAGTCTCATACACCACTCTGGCACTGTGGCGACACATCAGACTCATACACCACTCTGGCACTGTGGCGACTCATCATTTTGCTCAGCCAGAGACAGCAGCAGAAAGGAAGCTCATCTATTATAACCATGCTAACTGTGGTCACTGCACTCCTTAAATTAAAAACAACTCACAGCTAGCGTCAGGAAATGAGCCAGAGGGAGTTGTAAATTGGTATAGGGAAGAGAAATCGGTAAGAGAGCATCCTATCAAATGGTTCTTTATTGTTCAATATGGTCAACTCCTTCCTATGGAAAAGCCCTAAGGGCGCCCTCTTCTCTGAAAACAAATACCACTGCGCCTTGATATCACGGCCAGGGAGACGTTTTGCGTCTCGCGGCACTTTCTTGTGCCAGTCCATATGACGAGCCTGCATGTGTCTTGTCTTCAGAATGCTGTTCTTCAGTGGATGAGAGCACAGCTTTTGTACCAGCGTGAATGAGTTTCTTTCTCTTGCTGTTAGAACCACCGCGGCAGTGCCACAGCTTCAACTGGGTGTTAGCCTGCGCTAGCGTAGACTCACTTAGCGTTTTAAATCACCACATACAGTACTGTCCAAAGGCAGGTGGGAAGGAAATGCTTTAAAGCAGCTATATGCAACTTTGTAGTAGTAATGGATTATCAATACCTTTTTACGGTTTGCACATTGTAATGTCTATGGGAGAATAAAAAATCATCGCTCAGATCAGTCCTCTTGAAGTCTCAATATTGAACTCTCATTTTGTCAGCCACCGATTACGATCTAGCGCAAAACTGTGACGACACAAGGATGTGCGTCACTAAATCAGGAAGAGAATCTCATACTTATAGTTGTTAGTTGTATATTTGTTGATTGCATGTCTTCTTTGCGACGGTTAGGTAAAATAATTACACTAAGCAAACGGTAGTGGTTCCCAAAACCAGAAACTACATACAGTCGCTTTAAGGTAAGAATTATTAAAAAAAATATCAATGTAATAAAATGTTTTATCAATTCATAAAATACAAAGTGAGTGAAAAGAAAATCTATATCAAATCAATATTTGGTGTGACCACACTTTGCCTTCAAAACAGCATCCCCTGCCTAAAATGTGTGCCCAGTACTGTATATATTTTTTTGACGCTCTTAGTTAGCTCGGCCCCTCGTAGTTAGAGCTAGTAGCATGATAGGAGGGTAGCACGCCACCCACAACCATAAGTGTGCTAAGAAAAAGACCCTGTACCCATACTTGTGCCAAGAGTGGGCCCAAAACAGTTCAAATTAAAATGAGCCCAATGACCGCCTCAGAAAGCGGGGCTGCTTTGATGAGAGTCCGTCTTACTAGCGCTCCCCAGCGGGCGTGCGTGCAGCGGGGGCACTGGGTCTAGTAGGTACTGGCTCCAGATTTTAGAGGCGTCATAGAGGTGGAGATCGTGCCAGTTCTTCAGGAGGAAATACATTCTCTTCTGCAAAAAGGGACTAAAGAGCGGGGGGCTTACTCCCGTTAATTCCTCGTTCCAGAGAAGGGGGGACATATTTGATCTGAGGCGACTGAACAGGATAATCGTTTTCGGGTTCAGTATGCTGACAATCAAAAAGCTCATGGTGGATATGCAAAAAGGCGATTGGTTTACCACCATTGACCTGAAGGATGCATATTTTCACATCCAGATGCACAGGTAATATCTGAGATTTGTTTTTCGGGGGCAGGCGTACGAGATCAGGGTCCTTCTCACTGGCCACTCCCTGGCTCCTTGCACATTCATCAAATACGCGAAAGTCGGCACTAAGAGTGCAAGTTATGTGAACACAATTATCTGGACGATTGGTTATTGTGTTAAAAAAGGTTTCACAATGGTCAGCCAAGAGGTAGCGAGATAGATCCCAGAAAGTGGACGCGGGCGGTGTGGAAGTCGCACTTCTCCGGCTTTACGTAGAGGTGGTGTTGGAGCAGGCGCCGGAGACCCTCTGGACATGCTGGCGGTGGTCCTCCAGTGAACGAGAGAAGACCAGGATGTCGTCAAGGTAAACGAACACAAAGAGGCCCAGCATGTCCCGGAGCGCGTCATTGATGAACGACTGGAAGACCGCGGGATCGTTGGTGAGGCCGAAGGGCATGACGAGGTACTCATAGTGGCCGGAAGGGGTGTTGAATGCAGTCTTTCACTCATCCCCCTCCTTGGATACGCACTAGATTGTACGTGCTGCGCAGGTCCAGCTTGGTGTAAACCGCGGCTCCCTGCAGTCGTTCGAACGCAGCCGTCATCAATGGTAAGGGGTACCGGTTCTTCAGTGTTATCCGGTTGAGCCCTCGGTAATCGATGCACGGCCGCAGGTCCCCCCCCCTTCTTGGAGACGAAGAAGAAGCCGGCCCCCGCCGGCGAGCTGGAGGGCCTGATGAAGCCCAAGGCCAGGGCCTCCTTAATGTACTCGTCCATGGCCACCTCCCCGGGACCGGACAACGAGTACAGCCCCCCCCTCGGCGGGGTGCTGCCGGGAACTAGGTCGATTGCACAGTCGTACTCCCGGACGGCAGCTGGGACGCCCGTCGTTTGCTGAACACGGCCGCCAAATGATGGTACTCCGCGAGGACCCCCCCTAAATCCACCGGACCTTCTGGCCCCAAGTCCCGAGGCTGGACCGAGGAAGTGCAGCAGGTGGCAGCACAAGCAGGGCTCCAACCCACTGCAGACCCCGCGACCCAGTCCAAACGAGGGTTGTGACTGGAATGCCAGGGGAACCCCAAGATGAGAGGAGCCCCCGGAGACGGGATCACGTGGAGCTGGAGGGTCTCCACATGGTCGGACCCGAGGAACAACTGCAACGGCAGTGTCACCTGGGTAATTGTCCCGACCCCAATAGGGTGCCCATCCAGGGCCACCACCGGTAGAGGCGTAGGCAGAGACTGTAGCGGGATCCGCCACCGTTGAGCCGCCCCCTGGTCAATAAAATTCCCAGCGGCACCAGTCCACAAAAGCGTCCAGGGAAACGCGGTGGTCCGCCCAGGCCAGCACGCCCGGTAGAGTCAGCCGATGCTGAGGAGAGGCCACCACCGCCAGGCTCACCACCGGCCTCCCGATAGTGGATGAGCCCTGGTGTTTTCCGGACGTTGAGGGCAGGTCCGGCGCCCACGCCCGGTGAACCCACAGAACAGGCAACGATGCTCCCTCTGCCGCCGTTCCCTCTCCTCAGTAGGAAGGACGGTTAGCCCCGGGTCCATACCCTCCCCACGAGAGAACCCGGGTCCCACAGTGCAGGGTGCGTCCGCCAGGACGCCAGCGCCCGACCCCGATCTGGGATAAGCGGCTCCAGCTCCACGACGTCCTCCCGGGCCACCAGCTCGTCCTGGATCCCCTCGTTCAGTCCCTGCTGAAACACAGGCACCAGCGCCTCGGTGTTCTAGCCACTCTCAATTGCCAAGGAGCGGAACTCCACCGCGTAATCGGCCACGCTCCGAGCTCCCTGGCTGATCTGCAACAGCCGGTGGGCGGCATCCTGGCCGTGAACCGGGTGGTCAAACATCAGCCTGAAGTCCTGGAGGAACAAAGCAGCATCAAAACAGGCCGGGGTCTGTCTGGTCCATACCGCCGATGCCCACTCCAGAGCGGAACCACAGAGGAGGGAGATGATGTATGCGATCCGAGCCCGGTCCGTGGCGTACTCCATGGGGCAATGTTGGAAGATTAAGGAGCACTGGGTGAGGAAGCCCCGGCACGATCCGTGGACACCATCATACTTGTCGGGATGGGAAAGAGGAAGTCCACGAACCCCCTCGACACCTGTAGTCAAAGGCGTAGGTTGGGCTGCAGCCACCCCCGGGAGCGGTACCGGAGGGCTTCCTGTACCTAAGCCCAGCAACGTGTCGTTCAAGCGTCGCAACTCCACGGCGATCTCCGCCAGCATACGGTTATGGCGACCCAGAACGGCAGCCTGTGAGCGGACGTCGGCCCGAAGGTCGGATAACAATGCTGGATCTGGGGAAGGTGCGGTCATTCTGTCACAACGGTCAGCCAAGAGGTAGCGAGATAGATCCACATGCAGTAATACAAAAATAAAGACGGAGAGGTAACGTAATCCAATGATAGGGTTTTATTCCGTGAACACAATCAAATGACTGCACAAAGACCAAACAAACATAGAGCGATATATATACACGTGAACACCCAATAGTAACAGCCCCAATAAACCCACAGGTGACACACATTATCCCTAATTAGGCACCCGTGCGTTTAGCCCGCTGTCTGGTGTGAGGCTGTTCCAGAGCGTCACAAAAGGAGACTAGAATGGGGGTGCACACAGCTCGCTTGGAGGCGCATCTGCACTCTGGGTTTTATCTCAATGTGGGGAAGAGCTCTCTGGTGCCAGCGCAGGAAACTAGGTTTCTCAGAGTCACTTAGCGCTGACTTCTTTGATGAAGGACAGAAGGACACCGTTGAAAGGCTGTCCCATCGATGGGGCCTAAGAAGGAAGGTTCTCCCAACGGATGCCTCCCTGACAGGATCCTGGATGGGCGAACAGTAAATGGTGCATGGAACGAGCTTTTACGCTCAGCTCACATCAATAACTTGGAACTGCTCACAGTAAGGCTGGTGTTTGCATGATTTCTTCCGAGGCTTCAGAACCAGTACGTACTGGTCCAGACAGACAGTACCACTGTAGTGGCGTTTGTGAATGTGACGGAACACGTTCGGGGCGATTGCACAATTTAATTAAGCAGAATTCTGTTTGCGCTTCGGATGGGCGCACTTACATCACTTCGCCTTGCAGGAAAAGCATCAGTGCTCTCAATATTTCTCTTTTCTAGAAATAGATGTGTCACTGAGTCAGGACGCTCTGGCTCTTACGTGGCCAGGCGAGCTGCTGAATGCGTTTCTCCCTTCTGCTCCTTCTGACCAGGGGGAGGGTTATCGGTTCTTCTCACAGGATCTATCATCACCGGCCAGCACGGAGGTTTGGCATTACGTTACATAACATTATTCAAAGCGACTTACATAAATAGTGCTTTCAACAAGAGAAGGTAAAAAACCACAAGTCAGTCCCTGACCTAATCACGTAGTTAAGAGCTAAGGAAGTGCTATATTAAACACTGGCTACAACCAGAACCATTGACCAAACCTAATATAAACAATTTCTTAGTACAAACGAGTGCGAAGACAGATGCAAAATGTAACATTTAAGAACCAAAATGTAGCCAAAACAGGTGAGTCTTTAAGTTTCGACGGAAAGTGGACAGACGTTACGGTCCTAATGTTAGTAAGGAGGTCATTACAGCACTGAGGGACAAGGACAGAGAAAAGTCGTGAATGGGGTGCCAGGCTGCCTTTTCCACAGAGTGAGGGGGCAACAAGGCGACATCTGGCAGCAGAGCGCAGTGGTCGGGATGGGGTGTAAGGTCTGAGCATCGACTGTAGATAGGAGGGTGCAGTTCCGGTCATCGCCCAATAGCCTAGGACAAGTGACTTGAATTTGATGCGTGCTGCTACCGGCAGCCAGTGCAGTGTGTGGAGCAGAAGAGTGGTGTGAGTAAACTCAGGGAGGATGAAGACTAAACGAGCGGCTGCGTTCTGGATGAGCTGGAGGGGTTTGATGGAGCTCTCAGTCGACCCAGCCAAGAGGGAGTTGCAGTAGACTAGGCGCGAGATGACAAGGACATCAGATCCCAAGCACGTGGTGCCTTTGGGTTTGGCTGGTGAAAGGCAAAGGCTACCTGCACAAGAATTGTCTCTGAGTGCCATAGCCACTATTCAAAGCCACTCGTCCACTATGACTTCCACCCTCAGGGCTTTCCCACAAGGAGGAAACTCCCTCCTGTCACTCAAAGAACACTTATGTACAAACCTTACGCTCTCCTGTTGACTCGCTTCCTAGATCCCAGTCACTGCAGAACAGTTCCTGGTCATTTATCAAGAATGGGTTTAGACCCAGCCGATGGTACTGTGTCATATCTATGATGCAAAGGGTTTAGACCCAGCCGATGGTACTGTGTCATATCTATGAGGCAAAGGAGATATTAGTGGGAATAACTTCAGGGGAATGAGTGGGAGTGCAAGCTAGAGTATAGACTAACACAGCGGGCAAGGAAGAGGTAGGGGGCACCCCCAAAGAACAGGGCTAATACAAGCGCTCCTCAGGGTTCTAGGATAACGTAGAACAACACAACATGGCAAACCAATTGGCAGCATAGTTAGCCAGCTGACATCTCGCATGAGTCTGTCCCCTTCATGTAGACACACAAAGGCCTGCTTTACCTGCCAGCAGCACCCAAACCCCTGACCATGTGTTACCATTCATTATTAAACAGGTGCCTGACAGCTGTGCAAGCTATATTACAGTGAGATGTGTGTGTGTGTGTGTGTGTCTGTTTAAACAGAGACAATGCCCAGAGCTTCCCAGAGGTCATAAACTGAATTTGATGACCAGAAGAAGACCATTGAGGAGCAAAGCATAACAAAATGTATGAAGTTGATATGAGGCAATACCGGGGCTTTTTCAAAAGGTGCGTGGAGCTGCTATAAATTCTGTGCACTTTGTGTATGTCCACGGGGGAACTATGTGTCCATTTATAATAATTCATTATCATTTACCGTTGATTATTTTTTTGTTGCATACACTAAATAAAAGATACAGTATTTACTCTTTATAAAAGCTGATGATGATTGTTCATTTGAATATATATTTAGATAGTTATAACTTAATAATATACAATGGGATGTAGACTTACCAACATGTTTTACATGATCTTTTACACGGATGTGTCTTGTGCATCCATGGGAACGTCTTATTTGGGTACATATTGGAAGACCACTTTTGTGTTTTAAGTAAATAATGACATTAATACTCAAATACATCTTCTTGGCATGTTCTTATGATTTCCATGCCTATCATTGATACTTCAAGTTAGATTGTAGTAGGTATTGCATTTACAGGACACCATTTCACTCCACATTTAAGACGTGGGTCGTGACCGACCATCCTGCTCAACGACTCACACTATCGTAATAACACTCTGGACCAGCAAAGCAGCATCTTCCCTCATAGACCTGCACAACTGCACTGCTTCAAAACTCAATCTGAGGTCCTAATAAGATGACCATAACCCAGTTTTAAAAACCCTTTATCATAAATACTTGTTTTCATATGTAACCTCATCGGTTATTGGTGCTTTTAATACCATTATAATTCCTCAAGAAGAAGTGCTAGTAAAAAATGTATATGTGACTTTGAATATACAGGTATGATAATCACATTTCAGCAGATAAAAACTACATCCCATACAAATGATGTTTGCATCAAAATAGAGAAGTAAATGGTAGAGATTGTATTGGCTGGTGGCCTTCCAACCAAACAGCTTTAGGGCGGGGTTTTCCAAACATCCGTACTGTCTGACTCACTCACTCATACAAACACAGACATCCATCTGAAAGCGTAGTCCCTGGTTATTTATTTTTACTAAGACTGATTGAAGCTCAACTGGCAGACGATTTTCACACGCGTCCTGACGATTTGCTGTAACAGTTTGATTGTCACAGGCTTGTAAGGAAGTGTGGACCCAAACGGAGAGATGGGAGGTGAGGTAGTTTTAATGATTTCCTTCAACCAAAAAGCAGTAATCAGAGGCCAGTGATGAAAGACAGTGCAGCAGCACAGAACTTAAATACTAAACAAGGGAAAACCAAAAACCAATGAAAAACCAAGAAGCTAACACCAGATAGCAAGAGGCAGGTGTAAACAATAATCAAATGAAGTCCTCAAAGTCCAGGCCATGATGTTAATGGACCTGGTTCATTCAGCTCTGTTACGTAACATCTGGTTGGAGATACAAACATGTATCAAATTCATACATGCATTCGAATACAAAGCCAAGCACTCACCCACGTATAATGTACTTCTCATGCCTGTCTAAACATGAATGATTGATTCGTGCCAATCCTGACAAGTTAGGGTATTATATAGGTGAGCGGCTTTATGAATGGTTAGCAGTTAGCACTGTATAAATGTGACTGTGTGTTTGAAGGTTATTCTCAGTCAGGGGTTTGTAACGAGCAGTGTTTCGGTGAATGAAGCATTCTTTCTGGGCTGTAAATCTTTCTGTCTAGTTATTCAGTTATTCATAAGTTATTCAGTTTTCACATAGACTGCCTACCTACCCATGTAGTTTGAAACTTGCCTACATGTTTGTGTGCCTGTATGTCTGTTTGTGTTAACGATGCCAGTGTGACTGACTGTCTGCCTGTCTGACAGACAGGCTGTTTGAATATAAAGTTATCTCCAGATTTCTCTCTCTATTCGTATGTATGTGTGTAAACTTAGGTCTGATGGGTTACCAAACGGTCTTTTCGTATGTTCATGTTTACAGCTACCTAACTATCTGTTGGCTTGTCTTTCCATCTGACTACATGTCTGCTAGCTTGTCTCTCAGCCTGGACGGTTATTTACAAAAACAGGCAGTCTTTACTACCCGTTTATAAAATGGACAGAAATAGTTTGGTGCATTTTGAGGGGGTGATATCATATTGGAGTTTGTGTCTATTAACTGCCCGAGGATAAATCTGTATTGATGACGGCGAGAGTCTTATGGGTGTGCAGGGATGAGAAGCTATTGTGCTGTGTATTGAACTCTGGGATTGCTTTTGTATTGTTCAGCAAGATGGACGGCTATGAGCACAATTATATAGAGCATTCTCTCTTTTTATTGTTAAGAGTTTGGGCAAATGTGCTTTCGGGCTTTACTGTGAAAAAGGAAAAGAAAACTACAAATAAATTGAATATTGTAATGATCGCAATGGGTGAAACGGGTCTGTTTCTGGTCAAGTCAAATGGATTCCAGTTTCCCAGAAAGCATTGTGTTTAGCAACGTATCTGACAATCCTTTTTATCATGCTGTAGACATGTCCCACCACAAGATTGTGGCTTGACAACACTCTTCTGTGAAATGGGAAATATGGAAATAGCATTTCTTTTTGTCCAACATATTACAGCCCTGTCTGAATGTCAAGGAGACACAAGGTAGGACGAACAGCAATCTGCTCTTCATGGAGCAATCAAATAATAACTGGTACATCAGCATATCAATGTGGGGTGGCTCATACACTATTAAGGACAACGACAACAATATTTGTATCTCTACTTGGCAAACAACATCTATAATAACTTATTGTTATATATTAATTAATTATCTAATCATCCAACTAATTTCTCTTCATCTTTATCTGTTTAGCTGTCTTAGTTTTTTCCCTTTTTTTTGCTATTTGCTATCTGTTTGTTTTGCTTTGTTCCTTGATAGGTGTGAGATTGAATTTGTTAGATTTGACTTGCGCGTGCACACACATACACATTCCCACGTTCATTTGATCCTGTGTAATTCTTCAGAGCTATAGCTGGGAGAACATTGACTTGCTTCAGGTTATAAAGCTCCCTGGGAATATTCAAATCAATCAACAATCAGTCACATCCTAACACATACTTTACATATTTAATATTTATTATTGTATAGAGGCTCATATTGAACACTAGAGATACATACACATTCATGGTTTTGACAATACTTGCTGACATTTACAGAATGGATAGAGGTTGGGTAGCAGTATGGAAGATATGGCTTATATATGATTTCACACAGACACCTATTTATCCTCATTGATTTCTTGAATCTTTCCTCTCCTCTTCACTATGTCACTCCTATCTTTCTTCCTCCAAAGCTCTTTCTCCTTTACAAAAGCCTCTCTTTTCTTCTCTTCTCTTACGGCTTTGTGGAGTGAGTTAGGTCTACAGTGTAATAGCCGCTGGTCAAAGTTTATCACTTTGTGTTAATTAGCGTTCAAGCTTCTTATTTCTATCTCCTGACTCTATCCTTTCCTTTCAATGACAGCCATTTAAAAGGCTCCCTCATTCACAAGAACCACAGACCAGAAAAACACACTTTCAATTAACTTTTTCTTTCTGGTCATTTCATGCATTCTCCTCGTTCTTGTTTTCTCTCTCTTCCTCTATGCTTTTCTTTGCATTATATTTTTTCTCTATCCTTTTCTCTCTACTTTGTGGCGTCTGTCTCTCTCTCTGTGTTAAATGAGGAGTTCACGTGTAGTGATTAAAAGTGCTATTGAAACCCAGAATGAGTTCAGCCTTTCTCCACTGAGGGAGCCTCTTCTAATGGAGCCGTAGCTCTCCCTGTACCATAATGCTCGGCACATACTCGTGTGGCCTTGCTCTAGGAAGAGGACAGCGATAAACCAGTACGTACGTTCCCACGACCTTGTCTATTGCATGTATGTTTGTGTGTGTAAATATATTCAGCTATTGAAGGGGTTTAGTTTTGTGTGTGATTTTTCTATAAGCAACCTTTTAAAAGGTCAAAATCTAGTGTTTATTGTCGATTGAACTGGACAAATGCTCCAAATATGTATGTATAAGTGAAGGCCTGCTATTCAATTTAAAAGAAAGCGGATGAGCTTATTAAAGCAACTTGCCAAAAACATCTCACTGTTACATACATGCTCACAGCCATTCTGAACACACACACACACACACACACACACACACACACACACACACACACACACACACACACACACACACACACACACACACTATAACCATTGAGAGTCCTAATAAAGCAGCTGGATGAAAAGCTTTACACCCCTTGCACACACAGAATCACACGTGCACACCATAATAAGTAGAGAGGCCTAATAAAGCAGCTTCATATGGCACTGACAAGGGGTTGCCTTGACGATAGCTCCTTCATAATGTCAATCCGCAATCTGATACTGTGTGACGTTATTAAATCTGTGTGTGTGTGTGTGTGTGGGGGGGGGGGGGTGACAGTGTTAACATGTGTGTAGTCTTGTGTGTGTGTGTGTGTGTGTGTGTGTGTGATTGTGTGTGTGTGTATGTGCATGAGGCATACTTTGTTACCTGACTAACAAGCCGCCATCATGGCTCCCAGATGGTCTTTCAGAGCCTTCCAAGCCAAAATCCCCCCTTCATTAAGCTCTCACTGTGCACATTGTCTCTCTTTCTCGCTCTCTCTCACACACACACACACACACACACAGAGAGAGAGCATACTACAGGCATAGCCTTGACCTTCAGTCGCAAGAGATGCTCTACAAGAGAAAGTGTCCAGATAGTTTCTACAGGTCAAAGAAGAACATCTTATTTCCCTTTTGTGTTCACTGTCAGTTTGACTGCGACAGCGTCTCCTCTAACATAAGGGGACTCCTTGTTAAGGTGTATGTTTGGTTTTGAACAATTCATACTTGCCACAGCCCCTGGTGTATTGAATGTCTGCCAATCAGATTCTCTTACATGACATTGAGGAACAAGTAAGGGCTAAAGAACTATGAATACATATTTCCAGATATTTCCAAGAACATGGAGGGAAAAAACAAAGTGCTTTGGTTTAAATTTTTTCAACAAAAACTGTGGGTAAGCAGTATTTCTCTATAGAATCATAGAAAATTTAAAGTTTTGTGTTTTGCAAATATTGTGTATTTTATGTGTACCGCAATCACATAATATCACGTCGTACTAAAGTAGCTACTTCCTATCCATTATGAGTTACTCAGAGAGCTCATAGTCAAGAGGTCAAATTAGTTAGCGAATCTCACATTATCAGTTACTCAGAGAGGTCATAGTCAAGAGGTCAAATTAGTTAGCGAATCCCGCATTATCAGTTACTCAGAGAGGTCATAGTCAAGAGCTCAAGTTAGTTAGCGACTCACATCAGTAGTTCATTTCTTGTCAAACCATTGACTTTGGCCAGAGATCATCGATGACCACCTGGCCTACATGGTCCAGCGGCTGTTGGGACATTTGCCGCCGTGGGTTCCAGTATCTGGTTGACTGGGAGGGTTACGATCCGAAGGAACGCAGCTGGGTCTCCTGCCAGCTCATCTTAGGCCCCTCCTTCATCCACCACTTCCATAGAGCCACCCTGTCAAGCCTGCTGGTTTCCCTGGAGGCTCTCATTGAAGGGGTACTGTGACTGTCACGGCCAGAGCGTGCCTCTAGTTGTTTTTCCTTGTGTTTCCGTGTGTTTTCCCTGTCTCCTGCGGCTCCTGCTTTGCCCTGTCTGTCTCTGTGCGTGGGTATGTGGTGTTGACGTGTCGTCCTTCTCTAGCTGACAGCGGCTCATTCACCTTTCCGGCTCTACATCAACAGTATATTTACTCTGCGTCTCCATCCAGGTATCACCAGATCCTTGTTTCAGCTACAGCGGAAGTCTTTCCACCTCAGCCGCTCTGCATTTCTATGTTATTTTCAGAGTTTTCTCCTTGTGAAGTTTTTATCTTCTTGGACTTAGCGTGTTGCCTGTGTTTCCAGACTCACGTCTCTCCAGTCCTCCCTGACTGTCTACCTGTTGGATAAAAGCGTCTGCTAAATGAATGTAATGTTAAGCTCTGCTCTGCCTTGCCAGCCAGCCGTACTCCCTGGAGTCCCACAATAAACCCATTTCTATCACGTCACCCAAACGTCTGTGTCTGCACTGGGGTCTGCTTTACTGATCGTGACAGTCCTAATTATAATGGCTTTGAATGGAATGCATTTTCCCTTCTGGACCGTCGGCTTTTTGCTAGGAGCACTTTGATCCATGTGCAGTTTCTGAGCATTAGGTTTACAAAATCCTTGTTAATTAAATTACATTTCAATATCAAAAAGTATTTTGCTCAGATAGATAAAAGCTTTATGGATTCAAGCCATACAAAATATTTGTGAAATACCAATTTGAAAACAGTTCATCCGTATCAAAAAGCTGTCAATGAGTTTTGGCACTCCAGCCTGTCTACAGGCACAGTTAAGCATATTTTTTATACAATGTTGTGAATCTTTGAGGGGTGACATACATTTTATCCAAAGTTCAATATGTTATAAATAATGGTACGACATTTTGCAAACATGTTTGCCCTGCCTTCCATTCTCTTCCCTGATGACCATTCCCAACTCATTCTCTTCCCCTGATGACCATTCCCAACTAATTCTCTTCCCTGACGACCATTCCCAACTCATTCTCTTCCCCTGATGACCATTCCCAACTAATTCTCTTCCCTGGCAACCATTCCCAACTCATTCTCTTCCCCTGATGACCATTCCCAACTAGTTATCTTCCCTGGCGACCATTCCCAACTCATTCTCTTCCCTTGACGACCATTCCCAACTCATTCCCTTCCCTGACGACCATTCCCAACACATTCTCTTCCCTGACGACCATTCCCAACTCATTCCCTTCCCGGTGGGGAACTGGCTGCAAGTCGGGACAGCGCAAATAATACCTAAAACATGGAATATTTACCATGATTATCATATTGAGTCATATTATTTCCTCCTTGTAGAGTGAACTGGGGCAGTCTGGTCCAGTACTAAACAAAGCCCAGAGGGTGTAGTCTGGATGCTCCGGTCCAATGGCCAAGGGGATTCATATTATTCATATTTCCCCACCGTTGTTTACCCATGCCTACGTGTCTTGGCCGGCCTGGGATGATACAGTGCAGACTGGATTGTTTTCTTCTTTGCTGCAGAGGAAAGAGGTGTTTTTGTTGTTGTATGGCGTGCAAGTGCACAGTCAGCAGTAATAAAGCTTTCCAGATACAGTCAGGCTGTGTGTTTGTGTAGGCATGTGTGAGGGAGACAGAAGTCACAGATACAGAAAGAATGAACATTTGTTAAAGTGATAGTAAGGTGATAGTAAAGTGATAGTAAAGTGATAGTAAGGTGATAGTAAAGTGATAGTAAGGTGATAGTAAAGTGATAGTAAAGTGATAGTAAGGTGATAGTAAGGTGATAGTAAGGTGATGGTAAGGTGATAGTAAAGTGATAGTAAGGTGATAGTAAAGTGATAGTAAAGTGATAGTTGTGAGGAACATAAAGGCAAAACTACTGTGTGTCTGTGTTTGTGGGAACCCTCCCCTGCCACAGAGATTAATGTCATAATTTTACTCTGGATTTCCAGACAAAGGAATCTTCAACCATAATCCAAATATCCTCAGGCTACAATTTTGGTGTAAATAGCAAAAGTGCAGTCTCCCATCCTTTCTCAGTATACAAACTCATAGAAGAGTCATTTAGTGCCGTTTCTTGTGTGGGGGAAGTGTTTGTTAGTCTCAGTATTTATCAATACTAGACAAGTGTTATGTATGCACACGTCAGCGTTAACTTTGACGACCCCGCAATCAGCGGACATCCTTTGCGTCTGAAAAGCCCTCCCACAATCCACTTGTCAATCAGCATAACGATTGGTGACTCAGTCACTAGACACACACAGCATACTAACAAAATAGCACAGACAAACAAGAATAATTGCGCGCGCACACACACACACACACACACACACACACACACACACACACACACACACACACACACACAAGCATGTATGTATGTAGCTCATGAAACAACATTTTGTGGGTCTAATGTATTACAAACAGGTTCACCATAAACTCAAACGTGTTGTCCATTTAGGATCCTGGGACATCAATGGTTTGTGTGTTTCGCTGACGTTTTTGAAGTAACTACAGTGAAGAAAATAAGTGCAACAGGTTTCCACAAAACCTTTGAGAAAGGCTATCGGATTTACACTGTAAATACACATATGAATTCTCTGAAGAACGCAATGGTTTGCTGCGACACTATGAAATGCTAAGGATGGTTATTAGAAGTTCAGCTAAGAACAGCATTGCCAAACTGCTACTGAACCAATCTCATAGCTGAGGACATTCACTAGAGTTGACTTGGATTGTTTTAGAGGGAGTAGTGCCGGCCATTGGTTTGTCTCTCAATGGATCATCAGCATCGCTAACAAAAGGCTGATAAGTGCACCTGGTGAAAAAAGGTGTTTTCGAAGTGTCTTACATTTCACATTTAAGACTTTAAAAATAAGCTACAAGAATAAATTGTGAGTCACATGAGAACACATTTGTTGTGTACATTTATCACATTTACAAAACATTGTTTTTTTTCCTGCTCTTCTGTTTTCGGTGAACAGGTAGCTAGCCAGGTATATCAGTGGATGAGATAGGACGCCCTCCTTTAAAAAAGAGAATAACAGCTCTAGGGCTTCTGAGTCTGAGCCCATAATGAAAGCATTACGACTGTGTTCAATATGTATGACAGGGTTGTGCTTTGTGCTGGATCTATACAGGCAACAGGAGAAAGCTCTGAACTACATCAGACTACCAGGGAAGATTCTCCCAAATCAATTTTGATTATGAAACACCTAATATTCTGCTCATTGTATGCTTGTGTGTCTTGGTGCTAAAGAGGGAGATTTAGAGAGAGAGAGAGAGAGAGAGAGAGAGAGGGAGGAAGAAAGAAAGACAGACAGAGAGAATTGTGTCCTGCCCTAATAGATTAATAAGGTACAAAAGCAACAATGGGAAAGGTTAAAATGGTGTTTTTACTCCACCCAGGGTTCTAGCTGGTGTGTGAATGTGTGTCCTGATGTGTGTGAGTGTCAGAGAGAGTAATAGAGAATGGGGCCAGAGTCAGAGAGCATGCTGTGATTTGCTTTAATAGGTTTATGGGGACTGAGCGTAAGAAACAACGGAGTAGCTTTTTCTAGTTTCCATAACTGTAACCTGAGTTCACCTGGGTATACCCCATAATAGGATGGGGATTTATCGAGCCTAGCTTAGCTATTGTACAGGAAAAGTGTTATTTTGGTTAGCTCTATTCGTAGTGTGAACTTGTTGTCTATGAGGGTGACCCCCTTCTCTTGTTTTGGTCACTTTGAGTGAAGGTATGCACTTTTCCGCTCAATTGAATTTGTATAAATATGTAAATATTACTATGCAAGTATGAAATGTGTTGCAGGTGTTTGTTGGTAGCTATTGTAATGCATTGGTTTGACAATGTTTTTCCATCGTATTCCTCTTTAGTGCATGGGTTGTAGAATGACCTGAGATTTGATTTATGATCCTATTAGCGAGTATTGCTCTTTGGCTGATGCAAACGTGTTATATTTCTATGGTGGTATGCTAGTACAACGAGAGGCTGGTCCTCAGCAGGTGCTGTGAAAGCATATTAAGAGCATCCTTTGTTCCATGTTTTGACCACTCTCTACATGTTTTGATTTGAATAATTCCCTTTTACATTTTTATTATGAAATGTTTTAGAATTATTTTATTATTTTCTATCGAATGCGTATTCTTGCCGTTTGTGAGGTCATGGTTGTTGCTCTGTTGTTTTGGGATGTTGAGTGGAGGTGCTGGGAGATCTGATCAGGAGCCTTCACTGTTCCCTGATTGGACCACTCTTCTACAGGTGGTGAAACAAACCAAGTGACATCAGCAAACGCCCTTCAACAACTCATTATTCATCTGTACACAACACAGGTGGAAACCAGATACACATGTACAACTCTTTACTATGTGACTCTTAGAGGTCCTTACCAGGTCTCCTCTTTGTGACTCTTAGAGGTCCTTACCAGGTCTCCCTTTGTTTTCTTTCCAGGTCTCCCTTTGTTTTCTTTCCAGGTCTCCCTTTGTTTTCTTTCCAGGTCTCCCTTTGTTTCCTTACCAGGTCTCCCTTTGTTTCCTTACCAGGTCTCCCTTTGTTTCCTTACCAGGTCTCCCTTTGTTTCCTTTCCAGGTCTCCCTTTGTTTCCTTTCCAGGTCTCCCTTTGTTTCCTTACCAGGTCTCCCTTTGTTTCCTTACCAGGTCTCCCTTTGTTACCACATCCTCTCCTCCATTCCATTTACTATTTTCCTTTATTTTATCTTTTCTTGCAAGCTACCTAACAATATAATCTTTTCAGTCATTATCTTTCTCATTGTCTCTTTCTTTCCCTTGACTTTATCTTTCTTTTTTATTCTGTGCATCCCTCCACTCTGCACTGCTGTATCTCCTCCAGTGTCATCCAGGTGACCTAATAGATTCAGCACCGCATATTCTACAGCCATATCTGTAAAGTGGCCTGACTTATTCCCCTTTTATAAAGGCCATACGATTTATGCTTCTATTCCAAACGAGATGTAGAGTCCCTCAGATGAAGCATCGCCGTGTCGACAAGATTTACTGGACGGTGCAACTCCGAGCGCTTCCCCACACCTTGTCAGCCTCAATCGGTTCAAGGTTCGATCGGCGGTCGTTTAATAAGAGCACAAAACAGAGATGGGATTGATACGCGCACGCCAGTTGGGTATGTTTAGGGGCTGCTCATGTCAAGATTTATCTGTTTAGCTTGAAGCAGGGGTATGACTTGAAGGATATTTTATTCCTTGGACAGTGCTATTGAAAGGAAAAGGCCTGACGATGTGCCTTTTTGTTGAAGTGGTCGTTGAGGGAGTAACCTTGTACTTGTTCCATGCACTGTAGTGACAGAAGAGAGTGTGGACAGATCCATACACAGATTGATCGGTTAATTTAAACAGTGACTCAAATATAAATAACCATTAGCAGAGCTAAATTATATGTATGCTATGTCAGAAGGCTGTGACTGCATACCCGTCTGCTTTTGTCATAAATATTATTATTATAAGTTATTGCATTTTTTTTATTAAAACAATTTTTTTATTATTTGATTTTCATCTAGTTTTTAAGGTAATAGTGTCGAACTACAACACAACTGCAATTCAGTTTCAACGTTGATCATTGAGGGATTTTCAGTTGAATCATTTTTTATATATTTTGTAATCTATTTTGCCAAAACTTTTATACGTTTGTTCAGTTCTTCTTTGGCCTTTTAAAACTACTTTTCTGGACAGTTTAACTGTATACTGTATATACTATAGAGTATAGATTATATATTATATCCATCTCTGGGGATGGATAATTGTTCAAACTTCAGTTCCTACATCTGTGTTTGTGTGTGTGTGTGTGTGTGTGTGTGTGTGTGTGTGTGTGTGTGTGTGTGTGTGTGTGTGTGTGTGTGTGTGTTTGATATGCATATGAAGTTGTGTTTTATATCTGTGCTAAAAGGTCATTTGTCTGCACAAGTTACCCACAGACTCACTCTTTGTTCCTTATCAAAATGGGAAACAGAGAATGAAAGTTTCCATTGCGCTGTAATATAATATGCATATATTAGCTTCACTCCCACTGTGCTGTCATCACTTCAATGTTACACTTGGAAGCAGAGATGCCATCACCAGTGTAAAAGTAGTATTGCCAAACATTCTCGCCAATCACCATAATATGGTGTTTGCATTAGATAAATAACTCATAAAGCTACCTATTTTGTACTGTGCTGTTATTGTATGTTTAAATGAGAAACGTGTGAATAACTACAATGAATTAATGTAATTATGAATAATATCACTGGGCGGTGGCCAAGAAGCATGAACCCCCTAGGTGTAGTGTGTAAGTTTGAATTTTTACAATTTTCTTTTTTTTTTTACATACCTTATGGAGGATATTATTAAACCAAATGCTCAAAGAGAAGGTACGCTATTTATGAGCTCGGTGGGACCTGTATTCAGCTTCTAAAAAATCTAGGGATGCCCGCCTATCCCCGACCAATCAGGAGAGTTTTTGCAAAGAGTAAGGGCTACCTGCCTGTCAATCACCTCACGTGCACACTCCTAGGTAAAATTCCCCTCCAAACAAGCTTGTTGTTACAATTCGCACAAATTGAGCAGAGTATCTTTCAGGTTTGGCTATCTTTCAGGGCTGGCCTGACAAGTGTTCAAAAACTCATTACTTTAGTCTGTTCCTTCACTAGATTATTTTTTTCCCTTTCTCTTGCTATCTTCTCCTCTTGTCTCTCTCTTCTTGGAAGAACCTGCTCTCTCAGTCTCCTCTCTTCTTTTTAAATTTTAAATAAGATAAACCTTTTCAGTTACATACAGGTATATGGAGATTGTATAATTTAGAAATGTGTCATCAACATCGGACACAATAGCAGCATTTTCATTCATTAATAAATAGCATGATTAATGTTTATCTAAAACTGGTGTTTCCAATAGTTTATCCACCCTGCATAGGTAGCAAATCCTAAATTTACATAGGCCTACAATTGAAATGCATTTATTATTATATTTGAACAAGAATTATAATATATTTTAAAGAGCAGGTACTGCCAAAGAGGAAACACTGTCACAAATACCTGCTGTCTCAATTCGTCCTCTCACTCGCTTTCTCCTTCTCTATTTGTCTCCTGTCTTGCAACCGCTGTCCCCAGTGAAGAAAGTAATCACTAGGGTTGGATAGCTTACTGAGTTAACCTTCTAACTTACATTTTCTCTAGCCAAAATGTAACCTAACTTCAGAGCAATATTTAGCCCGTTTGCCAACAAGCTAGTCTAACAAGCCTGATGCCAATGTATTCCTCTGTGTAGTTTCATGTGATGACAATAGTAGAGTCGCGCTAGCTTAAATGAGCCCGCTAGACCTCGCGTGTAACTGCGCAAATTGTATGGGGAGAAAAGAAAAAGATACTTGAAAAAATACCGAGTACATGACCTCGGTGTCCTCAATGGTAGCCACGGCTCTACATAATTGAGAAGTGCTTTACAATTAGATGGATGTGATTGTTCACGAGTTTGTAGGCCTATTACATTCAACAACCTTTAGCATTATGTATTACTGTTTTGCTCCAAAGCAACATCTTATAAAATACACTGTAAAAATAATTCACTGTAAATTTAAAGATTTATTTTACAGTCAGTGTAGAATAATAACATGTGAAGTCTAGCTTGAGCATCGGTCACGACCGTCACGTCCCGAGCTGTTTCCCGCTGTCTCTGGTAGTAGCGGCCTGGCTGGAGACTAGAGGAAGAATGCAGCTATTAAAACAAAGTGCACGCGCACCACAGCCGCATCTTGTCCATTGATAAAGTTTGAATGTGTTTATATATTGCAGCAGATGCAATCAGTTTATTCATTACATAAAATTCGATTTTTGTTGAAGGTTGCTGAGGTCTTCTACATGAAATAAACGCTATACGATCTGCGAAAAAGTAGTATTGCCAGGCAATACTTGTTTGAGAAGTAGTATTGCCATGGCAATACTGGCAATACTGACGGCGGCGGCCAGCCTTGTAGAGTCGAATTGCTTTCCTTTCCTTTAGAGTCATCCTGTAATTTGTGGGGTGAAGCCGCTGCATGGACATGCAATTATCTCGCAACTTACTGAATGGTATGTAATCACATTGTAAAGGTTGGAGAGGTGTGTGCCTTTAGATTGTGTGTTAGCCTGCTATTGCAGCAGAGTATTTGACTGCCAGTGTGTGTGCGCTAACTCCCCTTCTGCCTCAGTGTAGGCAGTTCAAATGTAATTAGTGCAATGTGGACACAAAGGAAGCTATAAAACGCAGATGTCAAGAAAATTGAGATGAGTGACGCTTGCAAACTGTTTGAATAGACACAATTTTACATATTTCTCTGTTTGAGTCTTTTGAGTCATTGTAGAGTATTATTTAGTGTCATAAATGATCACTGTTAACCATATAGCTTGTACTAACTTACAGATGACCCACATTTAATATTGGATCTGTTCCTACATGGCAAAATATATTAAAGGGGTTTAAAGTGTTTAACAAACAATGTTTGAATTATATTAAAAGTAAATTCAAAAACCAATATTGAATAAAACCCTTTCTCATACCTACCAGGAATGACATCGTCTTTATATGAAAATGTCAAACTCACCACAGAATCCCTCCTATGTGTTAGTATGGGGAACAGAACAATCCTTTGATCCTTGCCTTTAACACAAAAAGCCTATTGTTTGCCTAATATTGATTAATTTTTGAAGACGACTTTCTGGAAATAACCTAATAAGAGACACTACCAAACAAGGTCATTTGGTTTAGACATTGGAGAGGACTGTATAAAAAATTAAAGGTAGGGGCAATTTAGTGGTCCCTCAACATCGGTATGGAAATGTCCCTACTGTCCTGTCCTAAACCTACGTCTATGCTAACAAATGTTTTCAGATAAAATATAAATAAATTAAGTTTCAATACTTGAATTGACTTGGTAGTACACTGAATTAAAACTGTCAATCAATATATTTGACTTGTCTTCTCTGTCAAAATGAACCCAGCCAAGATCCCTGCAATCCTTAACCGTGTAGTCAGATGGTTTCAAAGGCAGCGGTTTTTATCTCTAACATCAATTAAGGATGTCTGGTTGATTTCTGTCAACTTTCCAATCTTTGTTTCATTTTTACTTTTAATTTTTAAACTTAACAGTGTGTTTTCAGAACAAAGCAAGCAATTGATGGCTGTCCATGGTCACTACTAAAGGGACCAGTGCAGTCCCAGTACAGTAGATGTCTCTCTCTCCCCACTGTCTCATGGTCACTACTACAGGGACCAGTGCAGTACCAGTACAGTAGATGTTTCTCTCTCCCCACTGTCTCATGGTCACTACTACAGGGACCAGTGCAGTCCCAGTACAGTAGATGTCTCTCTCCCCACTGTCTCATGGTCACTACTACAGGGACCAGTGCAGTACCAGTACAGTAGATGTTTCTCTCTCCCCACTGTCTCATGGTCACTACTACAGGGACCAGTGCAGTCCCAGTACAGTAGATGTTTCTCTCTCCCCACTGTCCATGGTCACTACTACAGGGACCAGTGCAGTCCCAGTACAGTAGATGTTTCTCTCTCCCCACTGTCCATGGTCACTACTACAGGGACCAGTGCAGTCCCAGTACAGTAGATGTCTCTCTCCCCACTGTCTCATGGTCACTACTACAGGGACCAGTGCAGTCCCAGTACAGTAGATGTTTCTCTCCCCACTGTCTCATGGTCACTACTACAGGGACCAGTGCAGTCCCAGTACAGTAGATGTCTCTCTCCCCACTGTCTCATGGTCACTACTACAGGGACCAGTGCAGTCCCAGTACAGTAGATGTCTCTCTCCCCACTGTCTCATGGTCACTACTACAGGGACCAGTGCAGTCCCAGTACAGTAGATGTCTCTCTCCCCACTGTCTCATGGTCACTACTACAGGGACCAGTGCAGTCCCAGTACAGTAGATGTCTCTCTCCCCACTGTCTCATGGTCACTACTACAGGGACCAGTGCAGTCCCAGTACAGTAGATGTTTCTCTCCCCACTGTCTCATGGTCACTACTACAGGGACCAGTGCAGTCCCAGTACAGTAGATGTTTCTCTCCCCACTGTCTCATGGTCACTACTACAGGGACCAGTGCAGTCCCAGTACAGTAGATGTCTCTCTCTCCACTGTCTCATGGTCACTACTACAGGGACCAGTGCAGTCCCAGTACAGTAGATGTTTCTCTCCCCACTGTCTCATGGTCACTACTGCAGGGACCAGTGCAGTCCCAGTACAGTAGATGTTTCTCTCCCCACTGTCTCATGGTCACTACTACAGGGACCAGTGCAGTCCCAGTGCAGTAGATGTCTCTCTCTCCCCACTCTCTCATTTCTCACTCGCTCCCCCCTTCCAATTTCTCAATGCCAGTCTCCAATTACCACTTCTATCTTAATGAAGCATTTGTTCACAGAGGTTTCTACGTCATGTCCCCCTCTTTACCTTAGTGCCTCACCTCTCAAACTCAGTATGGCATCACAGAAAAGGTCCAATGCATGCTTTTACCAGCTATGAACACTAATGCACATCGCTTAGAGCCTTCAATCTACATGATGTGTGCGTGTGTGACTCACACTATATCTCAATATGCACTCCTAAAAAACTAAAACAATGATTTTCAACCATAATCTTTTTATTTAACTGTCAGGCTGCTATTGAGATAGGGGTTTGAAGTTAGTGGTGTTTCTTACAGTAAACAAAAAGTAAACAATTAACAACAAATACATATCATAAGACAATGTTTAAGAATATGTCACTATTTAACCTCATGTTAAATCTTTTTCCTTCTGCCTGGTATCATCTTATCATGTCTTTCCATCCCTTTCTCTGTGTGACTAAAAGCACAGAATCCAATAAACACCATCCAGGGTTGCAGTTTGTTGCCATCTGTTGTTGGTTGAGACTTCAGTGGGACTGTATAATATAATAATTGGCCCAAGTGGTATTGTTTCTGCAAGGCTACATTGTTTGAAAACAGGTTGAAGGTACAATTAAAGAGAAGAAGAGAAAGAGCCAAGCTAACGTATGCTAGCTAGCGAGTAGCAGAGGGCAGTGGGCTTTCAGATCAGGGAGAGATTGAATGAGATCAAAGACTGTGTGTAGGTGTAGGATAGAACCAGACTAATAGCTTAGCATCTACTACAGAATGAGATCACAAACTATGTGTAGGTGTAGTACAGACTCAGACTAATCGCTTAGCATCTTCTACAGAATGAGATCACAGACTATGTGTCGGTGTAATACAGAGTCAGACTAATAGCTTAGCATCTACTACAGAATGAGATCACAGACTATGTATGTGTAGGTGTAGGACAGAACCAGACTAATAGCTTAGCATCTTCACACCAAGGGACTACAGTATGTTCAATGATGATCACTCAGATAGGAGATGACACAGTGTGACGTCACCTCGTATCACGCAGTGTGACGTCACCTCGTATCACGCAGTGTGAGGTCACCTCGTATCACGCAGTGTGACGACACCTCGTATCACGCAGTGTGAGGTCACCTCGTATCGCGCAGTGTGAGGTCACCTCGTATCACGCAGTGTGACGTCACCTCGTATCACGCAGTGTGACGTCACCTCGTATCACGCAGTGTGAGGTCACCTCGTATCACGCAGTGTGAGGTCACCTCGTATCACGCAGTGTGAGGTCACCTCGTATCACGCAGTGTGACGTCACCTCGTATCACGCAGTGTGAGGTCACCTCGTATCACGCAGTGTGAGGTCACCTCGTATCACGCAGTGTGAGGTCACCTCGTATCACGCAGTGAGGTCACCTCGTATCACGCGGTGTGAGGTCACCTCGTATCACGCAGTTTGAGGTCACCTCGTATCACGCAGTGTGAGGTCACCTCGTATCACGCAGTGTGAGGTCACCTCGTATCACGCAGTGTGAGGTCACCTCGTATCACGCAGTGAGGTCACCTCGTATCACGCAGTGTGACGTCACCTCGTTTTTGTCCCGGCCACGGCTCCAGTATCGTCCCTGATGGTCTTTCTGTGTTTGTGTGTGCAACTGTCATTTCATTGTAAGTCGCTTTGGATAAAAGTGTCTGATAAATGACCATAGCGTAATGTTTACAAGTGTTCTAATAACTGTTAATTACATTTAAAATTACTATCTATCTTAGATTGTAACAAACTTCGCACCGCAAAGATTAACTTATTTTATTTAAAAATATATAAAACCTTTTTTTTTATTATGAATGATCGTCAGGAGAGGATGAAGGGAAGGGAAGAAGCTAATCTTCAACGCCAGCCATTGGTCAGCCGGATCCAGCCATCCATGCCATGGTCTCACATCACATTTTGTAACTGGTCCTCCACATTCCCATGGTAATACTGTAACACTCAACATCGTGGGCAGATTCTCTAAAGCCGTGCACTTTGTTGCTCTCACCCAACTTCCCACAGCCTCTGAAACGGCTGACCTCCTCATCCACCATGTCTTCCGTCTTCATGGGATACCTGTGTGTATCGTCACTGACCGTGGACCCCGGTCTATTTCCCACCTGTAGAAGGTGTTGTGTCCAGGCCTTAGTGAGTCTCTCCTCTGGTTATCAGTCACAGACCAACAGTATGCACATCTCCTTGTCCAGCGCAGCCACAGGTTTGTCCCACTGCGAGTGCTCCCTTAACTACCACCTACCTCTGTTTTCTGCCCAGGAAGACGACAATAC
Source organism: Galaxias olidus (assembly GCA_026901105.3). Classification (NCBI taxonomy): domain Eukaryota; kingdom Metazoa; phylum Chordata; class Actinopteri; order Galaxiiformes; family Galaxiidae; genus Galaxias; species Galaxias olidus. The sequence continues at coordinate 147,389 of JAPMUY010002227.1, forward strand.
TGTTCCCTCCATTCAAGATAATCTGTGTAGTTGCCGCTGAGTATGGAAGGATGTGCATGCCGCTCTGCGCCGCTCCACTGAATGCAACCGCCGACCACCACCGGACCCAGGCACCCACCTACCAGCCAGGACAGAAGCTTATGTTGGCATAGAAGGGCCTCCCATTGCAAACTGTTCCCAGAGAACTTCCACCCCAGAACATTGGTCTGTTTCAGACGATCTGCATCATTGACCCATCTGTTGTCATATGAGCTTTCCCCCCACCTTCCACATTTCCCTGCTGAACCTGGTGTCCACTAGCTCCCTGCTCGCCCCAGCATCACCACAGACCATCCGGCCTACACCGTACTGCAGCTGCTGGATGTGTGACGTTGAGGCCGTGGGTACCTGCTGACTTGGAGGGATTTGCGTATCTGTTCCTGTTTTGACTAATCGTTTCTCTCTGTACAGCCTGGCGTGCCTAACCATAACCCTTAACCCTTAACCTTCATCCATTGACTTCCGTGTCTGTGTCCTGCAGTTGGGTGCTCTGTCCCTTATAACAGTTCTAAAGTCATTAAGTCCTATATTTACCAACAGCCTTTTCCAGATCTGAAGTGTAACTGATTTAACACAGTTATGAACTAATAAAATGAGACCAGCCAAAGCTGTGTACTAATAGATGTTGATTGTTCTGCTGGTCCAGTGAGATGTGCAGGATGTAGTTTAGCCAGCTAGAAACCATGTGACTAACTGCAGGGGAAAGCCTTACAGTCAAACATGCTCAGAGTGCTGGCCAACCTCACATTGTGAAGGGAATGGCAGTCGTCAGTATTGTTACCTGGCTAGCAATTTGTACCAACACAAAGACAAAGAAGAACTGTATCTAAATCATTTCTGCTTTAAGCAACATTCCTAAAATAACTAATTATCAAATCAGAGATATGATCGATAATGATATGATGAGCATTATACAGTATCAGCATAATAATAGATATGTGAGCTTCACTAGAGCTCAAATAAATCACCACGCCCTATTTCCCATCTCTGTAACAAATGAACTTGGAGAGACAAGCTTATCTTTATGTACATAATAAAAACATTGTCTGACTCAAATTGCTTCTCTTTCTGTTGCTAACTCTTGTGAGAGACTAAAATGTCAAACAAGGGTTTTGCTTAAATAATAACTCTGAAGCGTACAATCCATTGGCTCCGAAGGTGGCTGAGCCGTTGGATGCTATGTGACATATTATGTCCTTATTGCGACACAGAAAAGCTGGTCCTTTTGAAAAGCCTCACGCATAGTCAGTAATGTGCCAGGGTGGAACATTGTCCTGGTGCCACAATCAGAAGGGTCCTATTGTTTACACATTACATAAACATGGGGAGAATAATTGCTGAGTTGGGTAAACACTGAAAAGCTATGAATCGGTTACTACTTTATCATTATAGACTCTGCCTTTCCCTAGCCCTTTCTCTCCATCTCTCCACCTTATTTAATCCCCCTCTTCAGCTCCTGATTCCTTCTGCCTTTTCTTAGCCCTCACCCCATCTTTCTTTCTCTTAATTTTCACACTACTCTGTTTCTCTCTTTTCAGAAAAAACACTTTCTCACCCACCCCTCCGTCCAGCATCTGCCTCTCCTCTCCTCCTCTATTAGGATGTGAATGCATTAGCTGGGAGAAGCCTCCTTCAAACAGCCGGCTAAAGCTTTTCCTAATCCTGTCATCACAGGCCTAAACTGGATAATTACACAGTATCTGCAGCCACCTAATCCTTCCCTTTTCATTTGGCAGGACCAATGGAAGGCTTACTGTAGGCAATCCCTGTCATACTTTAATGGTATAGGGGTTATTGTAATAAACCACACTGCGTGTCTCCTGTCGGGCTTTATTTGGAGAATGCAACAAATAACTAAAATAACTTTATTCTCTCTCTGCATGTTAAGGGTCTTGCCAGGAGTTTGTCAGGAGTTTGAACATTCCTCTCCTAAGTGGGAAGAAAAGGTTAGCATAGGGATAGTTTTGTATTATAATGTCAAAGGGCATGATATTTAGTGTCTTCAAAGCAGGTGTGGTCTCTTATCCTGAATCTCCAAGATGGTGGGGTTGTATAGCACACACCCCTCACTTCACATCACAAACACTGCTTTACTAAGAGGACAGACATGTTGTACTGCAGTGTCAATCAAATATGTACACATCACATTTTTGTGACCTACGTTTACCTAAGGGAGTTTGTTGCTGAACATTCTGCATAACTTAGGAAGCTTTTTTCTTTTGGCGCAACAGTCAGTGGACTCCATGTTCAGGCTGACAAAAGGAGCAATAAGGAGGACAAGGAGGCACATCAAACATGTTCGTGATAGGGGGACATTAAAGCTGCTCTCCTCTGCCTCGTGGCTACACCTGTGTCTACGTCTCTGCAGGAAAGAAGCAAGACGAGAAGGGAAATGATAAGCCAGCATATCTTTGATTTTCCAGACCAAAGAGTTTGGCTATCACACACGTTCTTACTCTGTCAAACTACTATTTTTTGTAGCAAACTTGCTTCCTTTTTTCTCCAAAATTTTGCCTTTTGCACTCCCCCTCTTTCCTCCCTTGTTTTTCTTCTTTACTTCTCTCTTTCATTTTCTCTTCCCTACAAACTTTATTCGTTTTAAGCATCAGGGGTGACAAAGGGACTTGAGAGGATGTTGCTTTCTCTTGTCACAGCTTTTCACCAGCCTCTAGGGGAACAATATATACTTCTTTGGTACTGGTGTTGAATGTGCATTAAAACAGAAAAATGAATCTCATTACTTCAGCTGAATTATGGAATGCTGATTTGGGCTGAGATCCATTCAGTGATTAAGAACTGCTCTCCACAAAATGTCCTTGTCAGAATTGTGAAAGTCAGTTTGAATACAGGAAGAAGTAGGCAGTGTAGTGTTCTGATTAAGGGTGAAGCAACGGTGGTAGTCATGCCAGGAGATCACTGACATCCAACTGGCAACCAACGCAAAGAGCAAAATGTACACTTCTTTAGTTTACTCAACTGTCTATCTGAATAAACAATTTAAATAGTTGATCCTTCCATTTTCTTTTTTTTTTTAAATAATACATTTCATTTATATAGGCGCCTTTCTAGACACCTAAGGTCATCGTACATGGTATAGAACAGGGGTTCAAGCATAGATATGTACAACAGATCCCGAGAATTGAGATTTGACGTGCGTCTACATGGTCACCATATCGGGCCGGGCAACAGTCAAGAGTTGAGCAAGGTAAACCGCGTGAAACAATGCCACTGGCATGTGCAGCGTTTGGTTGTACAAATTGGCAAAACGTTAAAAACAGGCATCGCGGGATAACTTTTAACACGTAAGTGACAGTGTTACTGTATTTTACTGTTATGTAAGTTAGTGGGCGTGAAATATCGCTTCAAACTATCCTGAAAAAAATACCTGATATCGTTGTGATGATGCCTACCTAACGAAAACATAACGTTACTGAATAATTGTTAAAGGGCAACGTTAGGGGTAAACGTGGAATTTACTTAACAATGACCTCATTCTATGTTTAATTTACTTAATAGAAAATGAACAGCTGGAATGTGTTTAGTGCTCATGAGATTAAACACCATCGCCTAAATTAGCTAGGTCTAATAAACCATATTTGTGCTGCTATCGCAATGCACTGTCTGCACCATTCAGCTATGCCAAAAGTAATTTTGAGATGGCCTTGTTTTTGTCAAAGGTTCACCAAAGATCATGGACTAAGGAAAGCTTGAGCCATCACTTTTTCATCGTGTCATTAGTTGTCAGCAACTTCCACAACTTAAACTGGTGGAATAATTGTGTGAAAATTAATTAAGAATGGCTAGTTCACTTTATTGGTCAACAAATATAAAACTGAGGTGTGATCACTATTGTCTATTGTATTTGCCAGTATTGCAACTTTTTATGTATTATTTATTTTGTTTGTTTTGTTTTAGATTTAATGGTTTTATTAATTAAAGGTGTTCACATGTTGCTGATAAGTGTGAGATGAAGAGGAATTGAGTTTGTCCAAGACAGGGAGCTACTTTGACTTGCGTCATACCTAGTTGCTCTAGAGCCCAACTGTTTTTGTGTATGTCTGATTCTGAACATTGGTCTCAAACACTTGACACAGGCATTGTATTATTATATAATAGTATTGTATTATTATATTATTGTATTGTGGTATTTTTATATTTTAGTATTATATTATATTGTAGTATATTATACAATTATATTATAGTAGTGTATTGTACTTTTATTATATTATAGTTTTATATTGCTTATGTCAGTGTCGGAAGTGAATTATTGAAGATGAAAATTAAATATTTTGAGATCTATTTGTGGCATTGTTTGTATAATGGGAACTGTCTTGCCTGCAGAAGTGGAGTTAACATATGTATCTTGGGGTGTACGACTGAACTGACTGGATGTTCTTCTCTTACCTTGAGCCTGAGAATTAGCCTAATAATATTGACCAAAGATCAATGTAATATAATTGATAATATAATACAATATAATAGGTATAGAAATCTAAATGTTTGGAAAAACTCACAAAATCTGATATTCTAAATAATTTACACCTGATGTTTCCCATTCATAAATCGGAGCCTGTATGTCCCAGTGGAAGTTGTGGCTATTCAAAAGGTTAATGTGTTGGCATAGAGCTGATTAGATCCACCCCCAGTATCTGAATTTAATTCCAATAAGTAACCTGTGTCATGTTCAATTGCCCACCTTTATAACAAAACAAATTTCATGAAAATCAGTTCAGAATAAGACGAGTTACAGTCGATTTTGTCTGCTTTGTTGCCTTCTCTCAATACACATTGTATTAGTCTACCCGCTGAACTTGCCCGGTCCAAGATGGTGGCCCTGCAGACGCATAGCGGCGATATACAGCGGCGGCCTTCGAGGGATCTATGTATGTATATCTATGGGTTCAAGGCCCACTTCCGATTGTTGAAATATTTCCGAGGACCACCTTCCAAAATAAACATAACAGGGCTGCCAACTCTCACACATTGAGCCTGAGACACACGCAAATGACCCTCTTCACACGCTCTCATGCCACACCTCATATTTCTCACACATTCACACATTTGCTTTTGGATGACAAAAACTGCTATTGCAGACCATTGAAGAAAAAAACCTCTAAAATGCTCCTTTGCATTGCAGAATCTGAAGCGGAAAAAAATTGGACAGTGCGCTATATTTTTTTACCTCTGCAAAGCGGCAAGCCAGTCAGAGCAAAGCAGCGCTCTGTTAGGGACTTTTGAGAAAGCTGTATGGTGCAAGGATTAAAAGTTATGAAACTGTGAAAATGGCTGTAAATAGTCATGTTTCTTCAAGTACAAAGGTGAATAAATGTACAACTGTAGGCTACACATCTCTCACGCAAAGGTTTTCAGAAAAGTTGGCAGCCCTGTAACATGAGAAAATTGTGAATCCAAGTTGAATTTATTCAGGGGTCCTATTTCCTCGCTATGGAGCTTTTGCTGGTGCAGGGCTGTCAACCACATCACTTTTTCTTTTAAAAAACCAATCCATTTTGTATCCCTGCAGCCGAGCGAACGTTAGCTAAAGCCTGGTTTATACTTCTGCGAAGCAGCACGTAAACAGCTCTGCGTAGCTTCGAAGAGCAGGGGTTTCTGGGAAAGCGTAGCTCACCGAGGCCCGCCGACATGTTGACGTGGTGTCCTCCTCGAGCCTGGTTTATACTTCTGCGAAGCAGCACGTAAACAGCTCTGCGTAGGACGGAGTGTCCTCCTCAGGTTTATACTTCTCCGTGAGCGCGCTAGCGAATGTAAACGTTCATTTGGCGCTTCCGTTCGCACAGTAGTTTGCCTACATACTTCAACGTAAGTTTAATGGGCTCACTAGGTGGCAGTGTCGCATTCAGTAATCCAGAATGTACAGAAAACCAAAGAAGCAGCACAGACACGGAAACTCCCGTTCATGTACCGCGAAAGTATAAACAACGAGACGAAGGTTGCTCTCTGCTTTTCATATTTTCTTATATCAAATCAAATCAAGTTAATTTATAGAGCACGTTTAAAACAAGCAGAGCTGACCAAAGTGCTGTACATTCACATACGTACAGTTTATCAAACAATAATATGTACAAGCTAAGACTTAAGTGAATAGAAAACCACTAATATGATTCGAAGGCCATTGAAAATCAGCCAATCTGCTCCAGTTCATTGTGTCATCTGCGTTTTCATTTGTTTGGATACAGCCAAAATATTACTGAACATCTACTTGCTTTCTACTCTGCTCAACCAATCAACGATTGTTTGACGCACTGACAAGACGCTTCATGCGACGGGCTGTTAGGATTTGGGAGGACTCCCCGTCAACACGTCGGCGGGCCTCGGTGAGCTACGCTTTCCCAGAAATCCCTGTGCTTCGATGCTACGCAGAGCTGTTTACGTGCTGCTTCGCAGAAGTATAAACCAGGCTTAACAGCCCGTCGCGCGAAGCGTCTTCTCAGTGCATCAAACAATCGCTGATTGGTTGAGCAGGGTAGGAAGCAAGTAGATATTTGGTCATATTTGGCTGTATCGAAACAAATTCAAACGTAGATGACACAATGAACTGGAGCAGATGGGCTGATTTTCATTTCGAATCATATTAGTGGTTTTCAATGCACTTAGCTTGTACATAGTATAGCCTATATATAGGCTATATGTTACAACTGTTTTCTGTAGGCCTATTGTTTGATAAACTGTATATGACTATATTGTACAGCACTTTGGTCAGCTCTGCTTGTTTTAAAAGTTTTCTATAAATAAATTTGATTTGATATAAGATATGAAAAGCAGTGAGCAACCTTCGGTCTCTTTGTTTATACTTTCGCGGCACATGAATGGGAGTTTCCGTGTCTGTGCTTCTTCTACGGTTTTCTGTACATTCTGGATTACTGAATTCGACACTACCACCTAGTGGGCCCGTTCAACTTACGTTGAAGTATGTAGGCAAACTACTGTGCGAACGTAAGCGCCAAATGAACGTTTACATTCGCTAACGCGATCACGCACAGGCAGAGGATCATCAGGCTTCAAGCTGGTTTTGCGGGTGGTGAGGAGACCAGTGTCAGAGGAGCGGAGGGTATGAGTAGGCGTGTAGGGTTGGAGGAGCTCAGAGAGGTAGGAAGAGGCTAGTCCATAAAGAGATTTATAAGTGAGAAGTAAAGTTCTGAAGGAAATGCGAGATTTGATGGGGAGCCAATGCAGATACAGAAGAGTGGGAGTGATATGCAGGGTTTAGAGCGAGTTAAAATCCTTGCAGCTGAATTCTGTACATACTGGAGCCTATCCAGGCCTTCATTTGATGTCCTGAATAATAATAATACATTTAATTTATAGGCGCCTTTCTAGACACCCAAGGACACCATACAAAGCATAGAATATGCAAATAAAATTGTACAATATACAATTTGAAACGCATTAAACATAGAACAGACACAAAGGTATTGAGGCAAGAAACAACAAAATATATACAAGGGACTTAGTCATATAACTGTCCAATTTAACTAGAGGTGTCAGATTGTTCGGGTCAGCACCAACATGTTAAGAACTGCGTCGGCTGCGGATGCACTTTTTTGTCATAACTGAGGGGACGGAGCGCTCCAACCCAGAGGGACAAATAATCATCCGGAACCTCTGCAGATGTTGCTGCGCCGGTGAATCTAAGTTCGGTGCAGGTCGGAGTGTTAAAGCTGAGCAGCTGAGAGATGGATGTAACAGAGGTTTTATAATGGGTCACTAGACACACACCGTGACATACTTTCTATCCCCGACATTGTTACACACATAAACTAATGTTTCCCGAGTGACAATCCTCCCAGCCAATTAGGGAGCCTGACAGACGGCGGTTAGCCAATCAGCCCATTAGATCCACCTTTCCAAACTTTTGCCTAGGGACTTTCCAAGTTCGTGCAGAGCACTCCGAACACTAAAACAAGCAAGCGTAGTGAAAATAGATATGATTAAACGTATCATAAATAAGTTAAAAAGCTGTGATAGTTATTCTAAACCAAATACAAAACAATCCCTCGTTTACCCGACACAGACGTGTGTGGGATAAGCCTGGTTTATACTTCTGCGAAGTAGCATGTAAACAGCTCTGCGTAGCTTCGAAGCGCAGGGGTTTCTGGGAAAGCGTAGCTCACCGAGGCCCGCCGACGTGTTGACGGGGAGTCCTCCCAAATCCTAACAGCCCGTCGCATAAAGCGTCTTGTCAGTGCGTCAAATAATCGCTGATTGGTTGAGCAGGGTAGGAAGCAAGTAGATATTAGATAATATTTTGGCTGTATCCAAACAAATGAAAACACAGATGACATAATGAACTGGAGCAGAAATGCTTATTTTCAATAGCCTTCGAATCATATCAGTGGTTTTCTATGCACTTAGCAAGTCTTAGCTTGTAGCCTACATATAGGCTGTACATGTTAATACTGTCATCTGTACTGTTTGATAAACTGTAGGCCTATGTATGTGAATGTACTGTTTGATAAACTGTAGGCCTATGTATGTGAATGTACAGCATTTTGGTCAGCGCTGCTTGTTTTAAACGTGCTCTGTAAATTAACTTGATTTGATTTGATACAAGAAAATATAAAAAGCAGTGAGCAACCTTTTTTTGTCTTGTTGTTTATACTTTCGCGGGACATGAACGGGAGTTTCCGTGTCTGTGCTTCTTCTTCGGTTTTCTGTACATTCTGGATTACTGAATGCGACACTGCCATCTAGTGGGCCCGTTAAACTTACGTTGAAGCATGTAGGCAAACTACTGTGCGAACGGAAACGCCAAATGAACATTTACGTTTGCTAATGCGCTCATGGTGAAGTAAAAACCAGGCTTTAAGTGTTGTTTTTCTTCAAAATTAGTGAGCGCAATGTTTTCTCTGTGGAGGAGCGCATGAGTTTTCCATTCCATTTCATTTGGTGAGGACATTTTTTTAAGTTCTGTATATTGTATGAGCATTTCCGATTGAAAGATAATTATATCTTCAATATGTAGATTATGTGTAGTTATGTTAATCTCTAATACAAATATACATTGTATAACTATTTGTATTATTGGCCACTTATTGTATTCTCCAAGGCACTGTTTTGTTTCAAACAGGTCCGTTTTTTTGTTAGCCTGGAATGCTTGATGGCAGGCTGCCTAAGATATGGTCCACACTGATGCCTTTTTTATCATTTGTACAAAAAGACACCTTTTTGTCAAATCTCTGTTAGAAGGATACCAGTCAGAAACCATCCCTTGTTGCACTCTCCAATGTGGTAGGACTGTAACAATACACATACACCTTTGTGGTGTGGGTCACTTATATGGGAATCATTCTGGGTTTGCTGATATTGTATTTGTAAATTGTTGTGATTTTGAATTTGTTATATTGCATTGATACCTCTTTTTGAAAACTGCTGTACTTGAATGCATGTATATATATATATATATATATATATATATATATATATATATATATATATATATACACACACACATTTTTACTGATGTTCAGGCAGCTATAGATAAACAGGTGCACCCAGTAAGGTATTGACACTATAAAATACCATGTGATACAATTCTTTATATTTTACACAAAGATAATTGCAAGTGATATTGTTGATTTATTATTGATTGTCCTGAGACATCTGTTTGAGTCTGTTAATTGTTGTTTATGGTACCATCTCATATATTCTACTTTAAATACAAGCTGGCAAATATTTCCTATGCTTAAACAGTGTGTTGGTCTCATAATTTACCCCTCCGCTCCAGAAGTGAACCTAAACCAGCCCAACCTATAGCTGTGGACATTTATTAAAAGTGCTACATGGAGCACTCCGGTGACATGCCAGTCGGAAAAGATGCTAGCTGCATTTACTGGCCGGTAAGCAAAAGCGAGCTGTATGAGCTGTGATGAAAGCGTGAATTAATGTTTCAGCAACTGCATCCGTTATTAATGTTCTGAGTCTGAAAATGTTTCTCTGATGAAAGAAGGCAGACTTGGTGATAGCTTTTATGTGAGGTTCCATGGAGAGGGTGGAATCCAAAACCACACCAAGACTTTTCTGACCTTGGCAGAGGAGCAGATATAGGAGCTGTCAATAGTGAGGACCACATCACCAACCTTTCTGAGTGGAGCCTGAGGAGCCACAATCAGCTCAATCTTGGTACTATTGAGTTTAAAAAAATGTTGGGGCATCCAGGATTTTATTTCAAGTAAGCAGTTTTGAGTGAGGGGGTAGGGAGGTTTGTGTTGGGTTTGGTATGTACAGTAAGTTTAGCTGGGTTTCGTCTGCATAGCAGTGGAAATTGAGTCCATGTTTTCGAATTATTTGTCCCTAGAGGAAGCATGCAAATAATGAACAGGATAGGCCCCAGGACCGAGCCCTGCGGTACACCCTGGCAGACTGGTGCAGGGTAGGACTGGGCCTTGCCTAGAGCCACCCGATGGTACCTGCCAAATAGTTACAATCTAAACCATGCATGGGCAATGCCAGGCGGTCAAGGAGGATGTTGTGACAGACGGTATCAAAGACTGCTCAGAGGTCGAGAAAGATCAGTAGAGTTAGGTTGCCAGAGTCTGCTGCCAGGGAAAGATCATTGATGACCTTGACCAGAGCTGTTTCTGTGCTGTGTTTTGCCCGGTACCCAGATTGCATAGGTTCGTACAACTCATGATGAGACATATGGGACTGTAGCTAAGCAGTTACAGTGCGCTCTAGTATTTTGCTTAGGAATGGAAGGTTGAAAACGGGTTGATTATTATTTAGGGACTCCGGGTCCAAACCCTGCTTTTTAAGGACATGGGTGATCATAGCCATCTTAAGCTCTGAAGGGACAGAGCCAGTCCTGGTGAAGGTGTTTAGAATCTTAACAGTGAGGGGGCAGAGAGTTGGCAGACAGGTCTTGACTAGGGAGAAAGGCATAGGGTCAAGTGTGCAGGTAGATTATTTTGATCGAGTGACCAGAGTGGAGAAACAGCATCAGCAGGCTTGAATGCATTGAGGTTGCATTTAACAGCAAGACACCAAGTCTAAAATATGGCTTTTATTATGAATGCGGAACTGAACATACTAAGTTATATTAAAACAATCAAGTAGGGCAAGAAATTCCTCTGCAATAAAGTAGATGTTGACATGGCACGTACATAGAAAGTACGCCTGACAGCTCAGAGAGAAACACAGAAGATGTATTTAGAGGCCGGTAGACGAGCACCACTTGTGTCGCAGGAGAAGCGACCAATTGGAATGCAATACACTCACATGACGTCACATTGTTGATAGAAATATGCTTAGCCCACCACCGCGCCCTAAAGATCTGGGCTTCTGCAGCTACACATAGTCTGGAGGGGTAGCTTGATTGAGCAGCACAAAGTCATTAACTCGCTGCCAGGTTTCCGTTCGACACATAAAGTCGACTGAGATCCATGACAACCTCATTTATGAATATAGCCTTGTTGAGCGAGCTTGTGTTAAACAGTGCAAACCTACCGGTGTATTTATGGGTGGGGAACGAGATTGATGCCAAATTATAACAGTCCGATTTAACTAAGGATGTCAGGTTGTTCGGGTTAGCGCCAACATGTGTAGAAGTGTGTCGGTTGCCGACTCCCCCAATGTAGCCATAATCAAATGGCCACCTGTTAATAATTTTCTAAGGTGGCAACATGCTTACTAATAATATTAATAATTCATTGGATTTAGTTTTTAGCACTTTTCTCAGGACTCAAGCGCTTTACAAATTGGTTACCAATTAGGTACACACACCGAATGGACGGACGGACGGACAGACAGACAGCTATTACTTAAAACAATTAGTGTGGGTGATACTATGGCAGCCAATTTGCGCCAAACTTACTCACCCAACATATCACAACAGACCTTTGCACACACAGATCAGACACACCCACACACACTGACTTAAGTTCTAGTCAGTCAGGGCACTGATAGGTTTATTAAACTACACATCTTTGTGACGTGAATGTTGAGAGAGTGCATACTCACTGCCATTTCACAAATTTACAAAGAAATGCAACCGTTGCCCAGCGAGGGTTCTGAGAAGCTGTGCTTTTTTGAGATTTTATTCACTGTTAAATTGGTATTACATTTCATTCTGAGCAGTAGTAAAGTAAGGCAAATACCCTATTCACTGCTTTACAGAAGTTAGATTTAAGACTTCAGGCTGATCTATGGTACTTACGGGCCTGATGATTGACTGAGCTACAGAATTTGAGCTCAGTGAGAAGCTATTTGGACTTACTGTACTGTACCTAAGAACATTGCTCCAAAACTGATGCCTCTAATCCATACAAATGTTTGTGATATTACCCCTATCAGTTAAATAACCATACACCTCTCTCCAAGGCACCTCTACATCTGTGAATGAGAGGGTCTCACGCCCCTCACCCAAAGGTACAGTTATACCTCAACAACAGAAAGTGTGTTTGTTCTGTGTCGAAGGATAAAGGACTGAGTGTTGTAAGGACTGAATGCTGAGCTCTGTCTGCTGCCCACCCACCCACACTCCTATCAGACCAGCTTAGAGACTAAAGCGTCTCCTGTGTTATCTTTGATCCAAATGTACTTTGGCATTTCTTCTCTCCTTCTCTCAGATGCAATTAGAATATTCGCTAGCAGAGCGTCCAAAGATGAAATGGGGCTTAATGAGTTCCTCGGCACCAGTCCCCAGCAACGCTGCATCCATCTGCTGTCTCTCCTTTCGCTCCGACTCATCTTTTCCCACTAATCTCACTAATAATGCAAATGTAATGGATTCTGCGGTGAAAATACCTGCACATGATGTATGCTCCCGTACGTACGTTTGGCTAAAGGCACCTAGAAGGGTAGACAAATGTGACTTTTCACAGACCCATATACACTTACTCAAACTAAACAGAGAAGAACCTCCAGCACAAACCCACCAACCCATAGACGCAAACATACCAACACACACACACACACACACGCACACACACACACACACTCAACACGTGCAATATCATGAGGATGTTGACGTACTGAAGTTTGGTATTGGCTTCAGCCAGTGCCACAGAGACTTGGATCTTCACGCTGTCTCTGGATATGGCAGATGGCTTTAGTCAAAGCCCACTATTAATTACTCTGTTCACACTCACACACTAAAGTAGACCAAAATCCACATACACACACTTTCACTAAAGACTATTCTGGGGTTTCTAGTGTGCTGCGCTGTAACATGCAGTTTGAATGAATGTTTGACAGGTCAAGAATAGAAGGGGAATGTTACTGTGAGAGTTTTGACACGAGTGAGTCATGATGAGGCAGAAAGCAGCTACATTAGTTCAATTTCAAGGGCTAACAAGGGAAACAGGAGGTTCTCTCTCCTCACAAGCGAGGGCACGCAGGAGCAAGAAAGAAAAGGAATTAATAAAGAATAATTGAGCATGACAGATCAGAAATTCACTCTCTGGCCAATTAGACAAGAGTTTTCTGAGGCGGAACAACTCGCCAGCCAATTAGCTTGGGTTCGTTGATGCATGGCTGCTGTGATTAGCACATGAGGAAGATAATGGACAAATGTCAGGTGAAGATGTTTGACAGACAAAATGGAGGAGTACAGTACACACATTTAATAGAGCGGATACACATGAATGTTCTAGCAAAAGAACAGATAAAAAGCTAAACAAAAGTTTGTATTCAAATTGTTTATTGACTGGTCCCATTGTTTGGTATGATATGTGAGAGGATTTTGTCACATTCATAGGGCTGAATCCCAAACCCCGCTGGTGGATCCTATAAGATCCCCTCCAAGCCTGACTACTTTTAAATCCAGATAAAAAATATGTATGTTTGCGACTGCTTTTTGCTGAATTGTCCCTTCTTAGCAACGTTTATTTTTCTTATTACCATTGTTTTTTGTTTCTTTCTTAAGCCTTTTATTAGTCCCTTGTATGGTTATGCTTGCCTTAGGTAAAGCACATTGAATTGCCTATGAAATGTGCTATACAAATACATTTTAATTGACATGACTAACCACCCTGCCATCTTTCACTTTATTTCAACCTTGCTAAGGTGAGGTGGTGGTGCTCATCCATTGTTTCCCCATATCCAACCCCTGACCTCCAGGCTCCATATCCAACCCCTGACCCTCCAGGCTCCATATCCAACCCCTGACCTCCAGGCTCCATATCCAACCCCTGACCCTGCAGGCTCCATATCCAACCCCTGACCTCCAGGCTCCATATCCAACCCCTGACCCTCCAGGCTCCATATCCAACCCCTGACCTTCCAGGCTCCATATCCAACCCCTGACCTCCAGGCTCCATATCCAACCCCTGACCCTCCAGGCTCCATATCCAACCCCTGACCCTCCAGGCTCCATATCCAACCCCTGACCCTCCAGGCTCCATATCCAACCCCTGACCCTCCAGGCTCTATATCCAACCCCTGACCCTCCAGGCTCCATATCCAACCCCTGACCCTCCAGGCTCCATATCCAACCCCTGACCCTCCAGGCTCCATATCCAACCCCTGACCTCCAGGTTCCATATCCAACCCCTGACCCTCCAGGCTCCATATCCAACCCCTGACCTCCAGGTTCCATATCCAACCCCTGACCCTCCAGGCTCCAGCCCTCCATCCCTGCTCAGCCCTTTCAGACTCAGAGATCCCTCACCGTCTAGCTTTAGTCCCTTTTGTCTGCCTTCCTGTCACATCCCCCCTTCTCTTTGTTTCTGAATGGCCTCCTGCTGGTGGTGAGAGCCAACTATAATGAAACACCTTTAGGCTGGCATTAGAAGGAGACAGGCAGCCTGGATCTCCTGCTGTTTCTGTACACTATCTCTAGTCATACACAAACACACACGTAGATTTATACAACTACATTCACACCTGCACACATAAACGTAGTCAGATAGTAATGACAGATGCTTTCATACATCCTCTTAGGATGAGACTACTGTCATTCCTGGTGTTTTGCCTGGACTAGCAGAAGCTCTAATCGTTAGGCCACTAACATGAAACTAGCCTTGAAATCCTATAAAATGTTCACACTTCACCTGAACTCACATGGAGTGGGTGTTTGTCCTCGGCGCACAAGGACATGTACATTTGTACAGAACTTTATACAATGATATTTCTAGAAAGCTTTGTATTTAATCATCGGAAAGATTGGTTCAGTTGTTTTGAGCAATGTGTTCTGTTTGAAGTAAAATGTACACCCTGGAAGTTTGTAGGCACAACAAATTCATTCTATTCATGTCAGAGCCATTTCATTTACACTTGATTTCTGATTACTTTCACTTCAAAAGGAAAATCCTTCCATTAGTTCTGTAATATTCCTTTGATGTCCAACTGATGGTGCCATCAGAACGTTTTATGCTCATTTATATTAAAACAATTTATAAGAGATTATTTTGCCAGTCGTTTCATATTTCAGAACAATACATCATATCTTATCGTGTCTTGATCTGAAGGTGATTTCCATTTTCACTGTATTGGATCCACTGGTTTCACAATCCAAGCAGAATACTTGGATACTTGGTCACACACACACACACACACACACACACACACACACACACACACACACACACACACACACACACACACACACACACACACACACACACACTCACTCACATTTCTCTTTTGCGATGCCGTATGGAAGCAGGAAGACTAGCTGCCACCCTCTGCCTCCCTTCCTACTCAGTGCTCTTCATCTGCCTGCAGTCACTTACAGTTGATAGTACTACATTATTTACACTATATTAATGATATACGTGCCATTATTTACACTATATTAATGATATACATGCCATTATTTACACTATATTAATGATATGTGCCATTATTTACACTTTACGGTGGCATATAACATTTGTTCCCTTAATGGGGGCCCAAATTGGGCGTGTTGTAGTTTACAAATAATCTCTAGAACTCTACTCTCTTGTCAGTCATCGATTGTGGTGATATTGTTTATATGCATGCAGCCCCAACTATTTTAAAGTCCCTTGATGCAGTTTACCGCAGTGCTTTTTGTAACTGTGGATAGTTTTAGAACTCATCATTGTACACTGTATACAAAAGTAGAATGGTTTTTTCTTAGTGATAGGAGAGAAAAACAATGTTTCTTTTTTGTTTACAAGGCATTGCTGGGCAAGTTACCTTTTTACCTTACTTCATTATTAAAACACAAATCCAGTAGTCATAGGACACGCTCACAGGACTGTATCACCCTTGAAAGCCCAAAGTGGAAACAGAACTGCTTAAATCAGCTTTCAGTTTTTTTGCCTCGGAAAAATAGAACAAGATTCAACAGGAATTGAAATTAGAACAGTTTCTTTCTGTTGAACAATTTAAACTTTTACTGGAGGAATTAGGGTTGTAGAGTGTTCTTATTTCGGTTGAAACTTAAATATTGTACTGTATTGTAAATATTGTATTGTAAACATTTTTTATTTTGTGCTTATTTTGATTTATTTATTTGTTGTTGTAATTTATATATTCTGCCTTTAAACAGGGCACTGCTGGAAAAGAGACCAGATACCTATACTACGAAGCGAGGTAACTGGCTTACCCCGGTAAGTTCGGGAGTGACTTTGTGACGTCGGCGGTAACTTCCTGATTAACCCATACTATAAAAGGTGGGTAAGTTTAACCCGAGGTATGTTGCCATAGCAAATTACGCTGCATCTCTAAACTGCTCCGAGCAGTTTATGTTTGTGGTTAACTCGATGTTAAGCGCTCTATAACGCTGATGTCGGGAAAATCGCGCTGCATACAGCGTTGTAAAACTGAACGAGTGAACCCAAATGTAAAGTTTTTGTCGGCAGTCGTTTAGATCATTCAAAATTAACACTTGGTTTTACAACATATAGCCTAAGTGTTAATATATAGTCTATATAGCTCTTGCCATTTCAAAGTTAGTGTCCAAGAAGTGTATTTTCTAACTAGAAAATCCTTTACTTTAACAGTTAATAAACAAAATGTATTACAGGCCTAATCTCAAATGCGCTTTCCGCTGTGGTTGCAGCTGATATGATGGTTAGAATGTCATTGCATTCAGCCTATGTGCTTTAGGGAGTAGAGCATGTGTAGGCTATCATTTAATAGCCTAATACTAATTGTTAGATCAGAGTAGTTTAACCTCCGTTGGTAGTATAGGCCCCAGAAAGGGATTATGTCAGCAGGATAAGTTTAGCATGAGGGGAGAAAAGGACAGCAAATACATCAGTGGTATAAAAATGATGTGGTACACATACACACAGATAAGTCAACTGGACACCATAGATGACAAACTGATGATATTCACAGGTGGATGGAAGGTGCATAGATACATACTACAATAAAACACCCAACGTAATACAACCGGACCCTCATTCACTGGGCTATTAAACGCATGCTTCAGCTAAGCAATCAGACAGCAGAGTGTTGTCAACATCAACCCACACTATTAGGCTGATCAAAACCTGCCATGACTATTGGAAAACATTTATTGTAGGCCCCGAGGCAAAGGAGCAGTTTGAAAGCCACGACCAGGCCTTTGACATTTAATTAGACTGAGATTTACACCACTGCTGTACGGAGCTGTCACCAGCACACACTTAGCCCTGCTCGCTTTCTCTCTCTCTAACCAGGGAGTTGTTAGGAGGGGTCAGGATGTGTTTGCTATCAAGGGCTAGAGAAGGTTAATATCAGACTGAAGTCATCAAAGGGAATCTACCTGTGGGGTCCACATTGAGCTAAACGGATAACAGAATGGGTTTTATGAAACTGTCATATTTGTAGAAAACATTGTTTAATAGATAGCGGAGTGGTGAATGGTGTTTGAGCAGGAAATATGTACAGAACGCCTACATATCGATCACTATGGCTAAATAATGCTTGTTGAGGTAAGTGCCCACATTCCTGTGCTTTAATTTATTCATGAATTATCTGTGACCACGTCAACACAAAATATAAATCTCTCTCTCTCTCACTCACTCACTCACACACACACACACACACACACACACACACACACACACCCCCACCTTCCTTCCTGCCTGTTGTTCCTGGGCCATGGGGGCCCAGCTGTGCCAATGCCGTGGCGGCGACTTTGACATCTGGAGGTCTTCTTGGTTAAGTGTGATGGATATATCTGTTGGTGTGTGCAAAAAAACCTGCTGCTCAATCTGTCACACTCACTCCAACATGTTACCCTACATCCACCGTCACAGCCAAGCGGGACCAAACAGACGTGGCTGGACTGGCGTGAATCCTACCATACTATATGTGATTGCCTGTACTGTCTCATGTAGGCTTATGCTTGTTCTTAATGGCTTTCTCACACCAGTGGTGGGACCTAGAGCCATGGGCCATGGTGGGATCCAGTGGGTTACGCATGTCCTAGCGTTTTTCAACCTTTACTACAAAATCCACTTCCCATTTATTATGCAAATTTGCATATAATTGCTTTTGTTGCTTTGCTTTTAACCTGAATGTAAAGAAGTGCGTATTATTTCTTAAGGGAATGTTTCTGCACTGCTTCCGACAAGCAAGTAAGTCCCTGTCCACACAATAACGGATATTTTTCTAAGGGGATGTTTTTTCTCTGTCTACACAACCTTCTTTTTACAAAATATCAAGAAGAATAACAAGAACGCAAAAACGACCACAAATGCTCCAACAAGCAACAACAAGCATGCCAGGCCAGCAACAAGCAACAATAGGCATGCCAGGCCAGCAACAAGCAACAATGAGCATGCCAGGCTAGCAACAATGAGCATGCCAGGCCAGCAACAAGCAACAATGAGCATGCCAGGCCAGCAACAAGCAACAATGAGCATGCCAGGCTAGCAACAAGCAACAATGAGCATGCCAGGCCAGCAACAAGCAACAATGAGCATGCCAGGCCAGCAACAAGCAACAACGAGCATGCCAGGCTAGCAACAAGCAACAATGAGCATGCCAGGCTAGCAACAAGCAACAAAAATCGATGGGGACCAGATTGGCCGGACCATTTTGTGACCTCCTGCGTGACGGGGAGCATGCACAGTAGTTTGTTTACCTCGGCACTTCCCAAACTAACCTGGACGTAGACAGGAACAACTTAATAATGATAATACATATTCCAGACGCTAGTGTTCAAAGATATGTTGAACTGTAAGTATACTAAATAGATTCACTGTTCTTTGGTAGATAAACCTCCACACTATTTCTAGTAAATGGCACAGAAAATAAAAGGTAAAATTGACTGCCATTTTCAGACAGCTACATGCTGACTGGATTGACAACCTAAAAATCCCCAATCAGGCACCATGCTTCTGAATGCAAAAGCCCAGACACATAGACAACCCCCCCCCCCCCCCCCCCCCCCCAACACAAAACAATGTACCAGTGGGCTTGCCACGCAGGAAAAGATGTGTTAACTACACAAAGTATGACTTTTCTACGATACAAGGTTTAGTAGAGGTCAATGTATTCATAGTACTTTGGTATCATATCTTTGAATGGACAGAGTCAACGGCTGGCAGTAGCTCTTCTCCATGAAATATTTGTGAGAACCAATGGTGCATATTGTCCATCCTCCTCCACCCCCCCTTTCAACCATGTTCCCCCAACCCCCCGGTTGAGCCATCCCTTCTTCTCTCTCTCTCTTTGAAAGGGTAATCAAAACACGTCCCCACCGTGTCCCTATGTTCCAGAAATAGAATCATATAACAGGTTCCCCTGAGGGTTGGGTAATGTGTCTGAAACAGAACAGGTAGCAGAGGAGAATGATAAAGAGAAAGTAAGGATCCTCCGACATTGTGCTGGCTGCCATTGCTTAACGCCTGAAAACGATAAGAGTAATATGAAGAGAGAAAGAGAAAGACATTACACTGTGACATTCAAAATAGTCATATCGGATTAATGCTATATTTTCACTTCCTTTTTGCCTCAAGGAAATGTTTCAACAGGATTGGGGTGTGCTGGTGCATATTATTAAAGTAACAGACTTTTTAAATAGCTCGGGTTACTGTATTTCTGATTGCATGTCTGATTGCACACAACATCCTGTTTACATTCTAGGACAATAAGGTCATGTATATAGGTTATGTTTTTTTTGAGTGAAAGGAGGGAGACTAAGGGCACCCTCTTTTCGTAAAACAAATCCCACAACGCCTTGATATCAAA
This sequence comes from Galaxias olidus, assembly GCA_026901105.3. Lineage (NCBI taxonomy): Eukaryota > Metazoa > Chordata > Actinopteri > Galaxiiformes > Galaxiidae > Galaxias > Galaxias olidus. The sequence continues at coordinate 167,537 of JAPMUY010002227.1, forward strand.
GCCAGTGAGATGCTTCAAGTCTCAAGGTACTCTGATGTGCCGGTCCATATAATGAGCGAGCGTGCGTCTCCTCTTCAGAGGGTTCACCAGCCATTCTTCAGTGTATGGGGCAGCAGCTGTAAGGAGTCTCCCTCCTTTCACTCAAATAACCTGCTTATATACACAACCTGATGGTTCTTATTCCTTCAATACGCTCAACTCCTTCCTTCCTACTCCTTTCTCATAGAGCCCCATGGACAAGAGAGCACATGGTCTCAAGAACTGCTGACAAGTCTTTCCCTTATTCAGTGTTGCCCATACTCTGCATCACTTGCATACTCTGCGAGTGTACAATCACATTCAAGCGATAATACGCCATAAACGTGAGGTGTAGTCCAGCTGACTGCAGCTGCACAGATTTCAGATAAATAAACCACCCTCCAGAAGGCCCACTAAGTAGCCATACCATGAATAGGTCATGCTCAACACTGTTGGCACAAAAGCAGAGTTTGGTCTCAAAATCCCCTTAGCATCTCCAGGGGCAAACTGAATACATGAAAGGTGCACTGGAAAACATGCATAATAATCACCTGGTTCCCCTTAGCCAGGTGAATAGCTGTCTTATATGACTAGGGATGGGAATCGAGAACCAGTTCCAGTTAAGAACCGGTTCTAAATTGTCCGATTCATTAGAATGGTACGCCTCCGAACTTTATCGTTCCTCTTATCGATGCCGGCATGTTGTTCTGCATTGCAAAAACGTATGCGTCATGACGTCCAACTCTGAATATACGCTGCTGGAAACTTGCCACAAGCAGCTATGCAAAGGTTTAGCCTTCCCTAAATGAATTTGCACCACAGTCTATTATTCATAGGACTTGTAGTCTAATAATAACAAATCGTGATGATCACCCACAGCGTGGTTGGTTACATTTGCAAAAGAAACATAACCAAAAACAGAACTGACATTGGCTAATGTAACCAAGGCTTCCATTAAAATGTGTGGGATTGTCAAAACAAAAATTTCTAAACAACCCGCCACAACCATAGCGGTGTGTTTTTGTCTGCAATTAAGTGAACACAATTGCAGTTGCAAACGTAATTAAGTTGCCCGTGATCATTTATAAACATTGTTTAACATTAGCGCCACGCAGACTTGTTCTTTGACGAAGAAAACCTAGATTAAAAAGACTGCTGTACAAATATTCTCTCATTTCCAATAGTTCTGCAGGAAACATTTTGATTTTATGTGCCAGTTGAATATTTGTTTTCCATGTTATATAATTTTAAGGAAATTAACATTGTAATTTATTTGAACATGTTTAAATGTTTAGATAATAAAACAGCTGCGTTGATGCTGAAAACTTGTTTAGGCTTACTTTTATCCACACAGAATATTCAGGAATCGATAAGGGAATCGATAAAGAATTGGACCGATAAGCAGAATCTATAATGGCATTGGTATCAATAAAATCTTTTCAATTCCTATCCCTATAAATGGCAAAGCTTTAAGCCAATAGTTTCTAACGGCTCAATCAGAGCCCGATACAGTCCATCTACCACTATACATGAGCCCCATGAGGGGGCAATAGATTTAGATATATATAGGAGGAAACCTGTGTACCCCTCTCAAAAAGACGGTTTCTAAAGCCTGCGTAGTGCGTACCCCTCTCGAAAAGCCGGTTTCTAAAGTGTGCGTACCCCTCTCAAAAAGCCGGTTTCTAAAGCCTGCGTAGTGCGTACCCCTCTCAAAAAGCCTGTTTCTAAAACTTGCGTACCCCTCTCAAAAAGCCGGTTTCTAAACCCTGCCTAGTGCGTACCCCTCTCAAAAAGCCGGTTTCTAAAGACTGCGTACCCCTCTCAAAAGGCCGGTTTCTAAAACCTGCGTACCCCTCTCAAAAAGCCGGTTTCTAAAGCCTGCGTACCCCTCTCAAAAAGCCGGTTTCTAAAGCCTGCGTACCAACCGTTTTCAAGTTCAATCCTATGGCAGGCTGAATTAGCTGTCAAATAGATCTTTATTGTGGACAATGCTTTTCTTTTCTCCAACAGACCATCACGTCTTAAACATGTTCCACTTCAAGTCATAAAAAAAAGCCTTAGGGCTTTCCCATAAAAAGAAGTTGACCGTAGTGAACAAAAAATAACTTAAAAATCCGTGGCAATACACGGTGGATGAGTTGAAGGAAAAATAAACTCCGATACAGCTTGTGCTAGCTATTGTCTGAAGCAGACCAGCAACGCCGTAAACAAATGTTGAGGAACCGGAGGTCCGCAATATAAACTTTCAAGTTACTAAAATAAACATGGAATCGGGCAAATATTTGTACCACACCATGAAAGCTGTGTCATGTCTAAAAGGAAAATATCGGATTTGGACTCCTAAATAAATTATATAATAACTACTAGGGATGTCACGAGAACCGATACTTCGGAAGCAAGTCGATACCAAAATTCTGAGAACGTGACGGTACTGTAGGTGCCGGGTCTGCAATTAAAAAGCGAACAAACACCAGCAGAAAGACGTGGATCGTCCGCGGGGTGCTGCACAGCTCATTTTTTCTAGCTATATTATCCAAAGCTTAAAGAACCCTGAGTAACCACCCCTTATGTTTTGTCGCGATCATAAAAGTGTTTGGCGGCTCAATCCGTGATGCGTTTGGTTCCCCTGCTGTAAACTACCGCGAACTCAATTCAGAAATCAGAAACGAAAAAGTAGGCCTATTTATAGGCAATCACAGCCTCGGAGAACAAGAAACAAAACAAACAGGAAAGTTTGCTTTCTCCTGAAGTAGGCTTTATGCTGGGTCCTGCCCTGTCTACTTCAAGAGAAAGCGAACTTTTAACATGAATTAGCTGTAGTAGTTTACACCCCAATGCAGCAGGGGAACATTTGACTTTCCTTGTGATCTCGCTTGAACGTGTTATAAGTGCGTGGATATGTTTATTTTTATTATATAAATAGGCCTCTTTTTGTAATGTTAATAGTTGTTACTTTCAAATAGGCCTAGGCCTATGTTTTTCATGTCTTGGCAGGGCAATTGAAATGATGTGCCTTCATTAAAAGTGTATTGTTTGTAATTAAAAACATTATTTGTTTTAAATAATTGAATTGCCACTGTTATTTTTTGTGATGTTAATTGTTTTTTTTGATTTTTGCTTTGCTTGAAGGCCACATGCCACTATTATGTATTGTTAAAATATTCTATGTATGTGTTTGTTGAAGTATATGGGATTGAATGTATTGTTTTAGCTTTTTACCATGGTATCGAATTGGGTATCGAGAATTGTGGAATTTCACTAATATTGGTATCGACTACTAAATTTCTGGTATCGTAACATCCCTAATAACTACAGAATAAAGGTATGTTTCTGGCTGTTTCTAAGCCCACAGGAATAGAGTAGAGATTGCTAGAATATCTAAGGACCAAATGGATGTTTCTTTCCTGAATGGACTACTGAAAGCCAGCAGGAATAAAATAGGGAAAGATAGCCCACGATGGAATAAACAGACATCTGGCTGAGCGGATATAGAGGGCGGTCCCTCTGAGTTGTCACTACTCTCTTTGTGAGGTTCTGGGGATGTCAAAGGCTCTTTTCACCGAAACATCCAGAAAAGAGGGTGCCTACTTAAAAATCCTGATGACATACTGTATTTGCGCTCAGTCAAAATTAACTCCGACTGACTGAATAAATCCTTACTTTCTAAGGTGCTCACTTTAGATGAATGGCTTACAGTGAATAACAAAACATCATATCCAGTGTGTTTTCAAATAGTTGAATGATAATAATGAGAAAGAAAAGGTTTTTAAAATGTGTTAATTACTAACGTGAATTTGTCTTTTGGATTGAAATATAGCAGCCTTTTAACTTGCTCAGTGACATTTTGACCAGCAGCCTTGCTGTTACATGCCAGCTAACTCCATAGCTTATGCTTACGCTGTCAAAGAACTAGATAATGCCAGTGGCGACTAGATGGCCAATTAGAGAGCGGGGGTGAGGGAGGAGCTCTCCACTCCATTGGTCATCTCCTTCCTGATTAGTGGTCCTGGCCCCTCCCTCTCTCCCTCTCTCCTCTTTGCCTGTCCCTCCTATACTGAGCTGTAATTAGAGTCTGGCCCCTCCCTCTCTCCCTTTTCTCCTCTTTGCCTGTCCCTCCTATACTGAGCTGTAATTAGAGTCTGGCCCCTCCCTCTCTCCCTTTTCTCCTCTTTGCCTGTCCCTCCTATACTGAGCTGTAATTAGTTTCTGGCCCCTCCCTCTCTCCCTTTTCTCCTCTTTGCCTGTCCGTCCTATACTGAGCTGTAATTAGGGTCTGGCCCCTCCCTCTCTCCCTCTCTCCTCTTTGCCTGTCCCTCCTACACTGAGCTGTAATTAGGGTCTGGCCCCTCCCTCTCTCCCTTTTCTCCTCTTTGCCTGTCCCTCCTACACTGAGCTGTAATTAGGGTCTGGCCCCTCCCTCTCTCCCTTTTCTCCTCTTTGCCTGTCCGTCCTATACTGAGCTGTAATTAGGGTCTAGGCTTACCCCTGACCCTTTCCTCCACTGAACCCTGAAGAGACAAGACACAGACTGGGCATTGTGTTGCCCACCAGGACGTGGTCTTATGTTTGTCAATGTGTGTGTGTGTGTGTGTGTGTGTGTGTGTGTGTGTGTGTGTGTGTAAGTGTATTGGGCAGGGCTCCCTGTTGATGTGGACTGGTGCCATCGGGTGGTAACAGCACCATCTGCCTCTGTCCCTGCAGACACTCTGTCTGCGCCAACCAACCCCAGGCATGAGTGAAAAGGCAGCTGGGAGTTTGAGCATGTGTGTATGCCATGTGGTGTGTTTGTGTGTGAGCGAGGATGTGTATGAGGCCTGCAAAGGGTGCTCCAGTAAAATTCTGTGTGTGTGTGGAGAGCGAGGGAGCTTATTTCCAATCATTGTAATTGGAAGTTTTCCTATTTTACTTTCCATTTTTATATCACTGCTCCTGGTAGTGGAACAGAAAACTGACGGATTCGTCAGCCTCCTGGCAGTTGTACCAATCAGTCTGCAGTTTGGTGAAATCCATTTACACCTGACCTGACAAGAATGATAACAACTAAGCTATTCCAAAAGCACATTCTGGCGTCCATGGTTTTCACGGATCACGAAAGCCACAGAAACATTAGATTAAATATTTCATATTTTGGATATTAAGCATCTACATCATTCTATCCATTTCAGTGTAATTGTACATAAACATACACACTAAGTTGTACCAAACTACATAGATGGTAAGGAAATAATACAGCTTAGTTTTGCATTCGTCAAACTACTATTGGGAGAGAGAGCAGAGAAATGAAAAGAGAGAAAGAGGGAGTAGAGTGGGGCTGCCTAAAAGCCAACTTTCCTCTTTTATCAGATGAGCCAGTGTGGGCGATGCTGGCTGTCGTTGTTTGAACCTGTTGGAGATGAAGCAGTATGTCTCATCAATACATTCATATATTATTTATCTGTTGACTGATTTTTTTATTTGATTTACCTGATGGGTCCGCAGAGCCTTTGAATTTTTTTTAGCATGCATTTGAGAATAGGTTTGATCTCACTAGTGACAGTATAGATGGAGCACAGGATGAGAAATAGAAGTTCATCAAAAGCCTGCAGCATCCAAGCCATTTGCCATTTAGCCCAGACACTTGTCATTTAGTGGCAGCAGATGGGCTGGATTACAGAACAATGAACGAGAGTCTGGAGTGGAGACCCAGGCTCAATGGTCTAGGAGCTAGAACCATAATTGCTGTGGATAGACTGGGACAAGGCCAGGGCCTGCATCACTCTTTTCCACAATTTTACTGTTTCTTGATAGCAGTAGAATTCACATCATTGCAACTAGGGATGCCACGAGAACTATACTTCGGTACCAAGTCGATGCCAAAATTAAAAAAATGTGACGGTACTCATTTTCTACAGGACCGGAGGTAATGGGGCTGCAATTAAAAACTATGTTATGTAAGCGAACGAATACCAGCAAAAAGACGCCGCTTTGGTTGTTCATTCGCGGGGTGCTGTGCAGACAATTTTTTCTAGCTAAATTCTCCAAGGCTAGAGCCCTCGAGTAACCACCAGTAATGTTTTGTCGCGATCATTAAGGGTTTGGCACAATCCGTAATGTGTTTGACTCCCCTGCTGTAAACTACCGCAAACTCAAATCAGAAATCAGAAACGAACAAGTAGGCCTATATAAGGGCAATCACAGCCTCGGAGAACAAGCGAAAAATATACAAAACAAACAGGAAAGGTTTGCGTTCTCCTGAAGTAGGCTTTATGCTGGGTCCTGCCCTGTCTACTTCAAGAGAAAGGGAACATTTTCTGTGAGTTAGCTGTAGTAGTTTACACCCCAATGCAGCAGGGGAACGTTTGACTTTCCCTCTGATCTAGCTTGGACATGTTATTCCCATCAAGCCATCACAAAACAGCCTATTTTCAATAAGTATAAACAACCACATTTGGATGTAAATATGTAATTGTTTTAGTGAAACAGAATAATTCACTTTATTTGATGTGGTATAGTGATTAGGGCTGTGTATTGGCAAGAATCTGGCAATAGGATAGTATCATGATACAGGGGCTGCTATTCGATATATCACGATACTGTGTGCAAGGTGATATATCGCGATTTCTTTATCTAATCCTTGGAAAACTGTTATAGTATGTAGTCAAAAAGGTTTACTTGATTTACATGCATGCCAGCAGAACAGTGGGATCTGCATTTGTATTAATCAAAATCCATGCAACATCCAAGATCACTGCACATCTTTTTGTGCATTCTGAGCAAATACCATTTCTTTAGTGCAGCTATATGCAACTTTTTTATATTAGCGGATTATCAATACATTTCTTCTGATAGCACATTAATGTCAATGGGAGAATGAAAAAATTGCGGTTCACATCAGTCCTCTTGAAGTCTCAATATTTAACACAAATTTTGTCTGCCATCAGGCACGATCTCCCACAAAACTGTGATGAATTGCTTAACGGCACAAGGAAGAGCGTCACTAAACCAGGAAGAGATGCCTAATCTCCTACAGATAAACTGCCTCTAGTAACTTTAACAAACAAAAATGTGATTCTGTGTTTTTTATCCATCCATCCATCCATTTTCCGCCGCTTATCCGGGGCCGGGTCGCGGTGGCAGCAGGCTAAGAAGGGTAGTCCAGACGTCCCTATCCCCACCAACGCTTTCCAGCTCCTCCTGGAAGATCCCGAGGCGTTCCCAGGCCAGATAAGATATATAATCTCTCCAGCATGTTCTGGGTCTACCCCGGGGTCTCTTACAAGTAGGGTGTGCCTGGAAAACCTCCAACGGGAGGCGCCCAGAAGGCATCCTAATCAGATGCCCGAACCACCTCATCTGGCTCCTTTCGACGCAAAGGAGCAGCGGCTCTACTCCGAGCTCCCTCCGGATGACCGAGCTCTTTACCCTATCCCTAAGGCTGAGCCCAGCCACCCTACGGAGGAAACACATTTCAGCCGCTTGTACTCACGATCTTATTCTTTCGGTCACTACCCAAAGCTCATGACCATAGGTGAGGGTTGGAACGTAGACCGACTGGTAAATCGCGAGCTTTGCCTTTCGGCTCAGCTCCTTCTTCACCACGACGGTCAGCGTTACTGCCGATGCTGCACCAATCCGCCTGTCAATCTCACGCTCCATTTTTCCCTCACTTGTGAACAAGATCCCGAGATACTTGAACTCCCTCGCTTGGGGCAGCAACTCACTCCCAACCAGGAGAGAGCACTCCACCGTTTTCCGGCAGAGAACCATGGCCTCAAACTTGGAGGTGCCTACTCTCATCCCGACCGCTTCACACTCAGACGCAAACCGCTCCAATGCATGCTGAAGATCACAGTCTGAAGAAACCAACAGAACCACATCATCTGCAAAGAGCAGAGAAGCAGTTCTGAGGTCCCCAAACTGGACACACTCCTCCCCCGGCTACGCCTTGAGATTCTATCCATGAAAATCACAAACAGAACCGGTGACAAGGGGCAGCCCTGGCAGAGTCCAACACCCACTGAAAACGTATTTGACTTTGTACCGAGTATAGGGACACAACTCTCACTCCGGTTATATGGGGACCGAATGGCTCGTAGCAACGGCCCCGGTACCCCATACTCCCGCAGTACCCCCCACAGAACCCCCCCCAACAGACTCGCAAGGGTAAAGAGTTGGTCCACTGTTCCACGACCAGGACAGAATCCGCATTGCTCCTCCTAGATCCGAGGTTCGACAATCGGTCAGTCTTCTTTCCAACACCCTGGCAGAAGCTTTCCCAGGTAGGCTAAGACGTGTGAAACCCCGATAATTGGAGCACACCCTCCGGGTCCCCCTTTTTAAAAATGGGAACCACCACCCCGGTAGCCCCGTTTTCCCTATTCCGGGCGAGGTGCCACAGTGCCGTTTGTTCCGCTTCATCGTGTGTCTTTGAATCGCGCTTAGTCTGGACCCTCCCCCGGGACCATTTTGCCTTGGGAAACCCTACCAGGGACTACTGCCCCCGACAACACAGCTCCCAGATCACAGGGACACTCAAACCCCTCCACCACATTAAGGTGGTGATTCTAGATTCTGTGTTTTTCAGTGAATGGAAATGTTCTCACAGCCCTAATAGTGACACGGTTTGAGTGTTGTGATACTGTTGTCTGTGTAGTATCGTGGGGAAAATGTTCCTATCATGACAACCCTAGTCCCAAGTACGTTCAGACTGACTCACTGATAGTTTGGCTCTTGCTCTGAAAGAAACGTACGCATTTTGGAAGCTAACTATAAACTAGCCAGAGCTCTATAAAACCTATGTGAGGACTCAAGTAAAATCCTAGGGGGTCTATTCAGACATACCTGTATCTACTTGACAAGTCATAGCCTGGCACAATAATGACAACATTTACCTCAAACGTTAACTACCAATTAAACTTCCTAAATGATATTAGCTGATCCATCATTTCCCCTAGGAATGCCCATAAGTGGCCAAAACTAGGAAAATCGAAAGTATTGCGTGGAATGTAAAGGTTTTCCAAATGAACACGATAAGAATCGTGAGGGAATGCAAAACCTTCTGTTGCTTTGTTCCCCATGACCCTTTAAGGGCTTTCTATTAGACGTACTACAACCTAATGAGGTCATCCAGTACAGTATCATATGGCCTTTGAGATCCCCCATGTTCAGAGATAGCTCTAGAGTCTAACCTCTGGAACCAAGAGAAATGCTACGAAAACAGTTTTATTGTTCAACATGTTGCTTTGTCAACTAAATGCAAGCAAAGCAAGCAAAAAACACCGAACTGCTCAAAATCAGGCATATTTCTGAGGCATTGAAGCGATTAAAGGGAAGGTCAGACGCTAACCGAACAGCACTGAGATTTCCTAACCTTACATTACTGTCAGGCTAGTGGTGATTTTAGGACTGAGATTTCCTAACCTTATATTACTGTCAGGCTAGTGGTGATTTTAGGACTGAGATTTCCTGACCTTGCATTACTGTCAAGCTAGTGGGGATTTTAGGACTGAGATTTCCTAACCTTACATTACTGTCAGGCTAGTGGTGATTTTAGGACTGAGATTTCCTAACCTTACATTACTGTCAGGCTAGTGGTGATTTTAGGACTGAGATTTCCTGACCTTACATTACTGTCAAGCTAGTGGGGATTTTAGGACTGAGATTTCCTAACCTTACATTACTGTCAGGCTAGTGGGGATTTTAGGACTGAGATATCCTAACCTTACATTACTGTCAGGCTAGAGGGGATTTTCGGTAACGGAGTGGTGTGTTTGATCATGCACAGGCGACAGCCCTGAATTCAGCGTTATATCCGGTCGTTGTAGAAGACATTATACAGTGTTACATTCAGTGGGGCTATAATACCAGAAATGACTAACTACGTTCATCATCATCATCATCGTCATCCGCTTTGTCCGGGGTCGGGTCGCGGAGGTAGCAGTTCCAGCAGGGCATCCCAAACTTCCCTTTCCCGGGCCACATTAACCAGCTCTGACTGGGGGATTCCAAGGCGTTCCCAGGCCAGTGTGGAGATATAATCCCTCCACCTGGTCCTAGGTCTGCCCCGCGGCCTCCGCCCAGCTGGACGTGCCTGGAACACCTCCCTAGGGAGGCGGCCAGGTGGCATCCTTACTAGATGCCCGAACCACCTCAACTGGCTCCTTTCTACGCAAAGAAGCAGCGGCTCTACTCCGAGTCCCTCACGAATGGCTGAACTTCTCACCCTATCCCTAAGGGAGATGCCTACGTTACTATTCAAATAAATTATAAATGTATCTAGTTAGGATACATATCTCATAACAAGCTTCCATGGCATCATAATATAATTTGTAGCAGTTGACATCACAACACTGATCATGCTCAGTAGAATAATTGGTGGCTTAGCCAATGAATCACGAGCATGGCCACGGATGGATCAATATGACCAGATCTAATGAGCTGTCACGACCTGTTTATGGAGTTGGTAGCGACACACCTTGATCTGCAAAACATACCTCGAGGCTGATGATCCCTGAGGAAAAGGACTGGCACAATGTGAGCACAGCTGCCAACGGGAAAATGCTCTTCTGATATTCCACATTAATGTTGCCACTTTCTATAAAGCTTTCATTTGAACGTTGATAACTTTTCTTTTGAAGAATTGACACATAAATATATGTTTCCAATGCCTGACATGCAGATTTACTAATAATTCTTAGGTCTGTTACAAACGGCAGGTAGGGAGCATGCATTCAAAGTTCGGAATCATGTATTATGTATTACATTAAAATATATTCGTGGGCAAGTAGCTGGTTTCATATAGGTTTTTTTTTTATAATTGTTTTTTTAAGAGTGTGGAAGTTAATAACGTTGAGAGCAAGAACATAGCGATGCTATGTATTTGTTTCAACTAATTACTCCGATCCATTTATTTTAGATCCACAAGGGGGAGTGAGCACACCGGCCTCTGTGCGCTGGATGAAATGAAACCCCCATGAAGCAGTCAATTAGGAAATGCAGTGTTCCCTTTAAAACAACTGAAACGAAACATCTGGAATCCAGGGTGCTGGTGAATGGTGAGGATACATGCACTATTGGTCAAAATATGCTGATTATATGAGTTTGTCCTTTAGTGCCCACACACCAAACCATAGACCTGCTCATGACAATTAAGATGAGAGGGATTCCTCAGTGAGAGATGTTTGGTGATACACTAGAATAACTGAACTAACTGTTTCTTTGCATACTAGTCATCAGAATCACTGGGTCTGTGTTTGGCATCCACAGAGTTCGGAGCACAGTCACCCCAGTCCCAGTCCCCTGAAGTGCATACAGGATTCAAACAGAACACTTTGCTTGAACGATTTCTCTCTGTCCGTTTCATCTTATACTTATGCTCCAAGCTGGTGGCGGAACAATTTGAAAAAATAAAATAAAACACCTTCTAACCCTCTTGGCAATTTTTTTCCTTCAAAATCCAATTTAGATCATGTTTCATTTCCTCTATTTTACCCATCCATTCTTTGCTCTCCCTCCCTCTCCAACATGAAAGGCTACCTGAACGCGTGTCGCCAGGGGAGAGGTTAGAGTGTTAATTAAGTGCCTATCGAAGACTCGTGTTAATTTGAATAGTTTTACAAGGCTCCTCTGTAGGCTGAGCGAGCCTGGGTACTAATAAACCCTGGGCCGCTCCACCACGGTGTCTGGGCTGGGTGTGCCTTGGCGGGGGTGGAGGGGTGGCAGGTGTAATTTCACGGATTAGGCCCTAGCGGTGGCAGCTCCTCTCAGGCCCCCGCCGGCACTCCTCCCCAGCCCTTTGAAGATAACTTTTTCCCATTATCCTAACAATGGCGCTCGAAATGCAACTTAAATTCACGCTGTGCACCAATCGCATGGACACCGACGCTAGTTCTCTTGCTTTCACTGGGGGAGTGGGGGCACGTTGAATAAAAATTAGGCGAGCAGAGGAGCTAAGGGGAAATGGAGGAAGAAGTCTTCATGCATACAAATTTGCAAGGTGTGATATTTCCTGTTGCGCAAAGCGTAGAGTTATTTCCAAACACACTTTCTTACTATGGTGGCACAAACACCTCAACGTTCCACACCTCTGTATGGAGAGCTGTCATAAGAGCTGCCCCCGACATCGCCACCACTCTACTGATTTCATCCTCACTCCTTCTCCTCCTTTCCCTCCTCTACCATCTCTACGCCCTCACCCTCCCATTCTGGCATTCCTGGATCTTCTACCTATCTCTTCCTTCACACGCTGTCTTTTCTTGCTGACTTTCTTTCTCTTCCTGTGCAGCTCTGCTGACAAGCACTTCAGACGGGAGGAAATAGCTTAGCTTTGAAGTAGAATTGGAGCCTGTGGAACTGTCTAGTGTGTGATTAGCGTGGAGAAGGCCAGGGCTGAGTGAGCAAGGGAGTGAGGGAAGGAGGGAGGAAGAGAGAGAAACGAAGAGGGAGACAGAGGTTGATAGGCAAACAGGTAAAGGTAAAGAAAGAGATGGAGAGCAACAGTGCTTAGGGAGAAGATTCAGACACAGTCACATGCTAAAAGAGAAGCATTTTGTTCCCACTGTCCTCATGTGGTCGGTGGGACTATCCACGGAGTAGACTGGGCAAAGGTGTCAACCAAACACTATAGTGCGCTGTCCTTGCTTTCCAACCGATTCTGTCGGTTCTTAATATGTTAAATTATTTATCAATTATTTGTTTCATACATTAATTTGCAACATTATAAATTTAAAACTGAAACAAACAACAACAATTTGCCGTTTTCATGTTCTGTAAACCTGAATGGAATGATGGAGGCATTCTGCTGTTCCCCAATGCAACAACCTATTTAAGGTTACTGGGAGTAAACAAATGCAACAACCTATTTAAGGTTACTGGGAGTAAACAAATGTTTATTTTTGTCAGGATCCTGAGCACCTATTTAAGGTTACTGTGAGTAAACAAATGTTTATTTTTGTCAGGATCCTGAGCACCTATTTAAGGTTACTGTGAGTAAACAAATGTTTATTTTTGTCAGGATCCTGAGCACCTATTTAAGGTTACTATGAGTAAACAAATGTTTATTTTTGTCAGGATCCTGAGCACCTATTTAAGGTTACTGTGAGCAAACAAATGTTTATTTTTGTCAGGATCCTGAGCACCTATTTAAGGTTACTATGAGTAAACAAATGTTTATTTTTGTCAGGATCCTGAGCACCTATTTAAGGTTACTATGAGTAAACAAATGTTTATTTTTGTCAGGATCCTGAGCACCTATTTAAGGTTACTATGAGTAAACAAATGTTTATTTTTGTCAGGATCCTGAGCACCTATTTAAGGTTACTATGAGTTAACAAATGTTTATTTTTGTCAGGATCCTGAGCACCTATTTAAGGTTACTATGAGTAAACAAATGTTTATTTTTGTCAGGATCCTGAGCACCTATTTAAGGTTACTATGAGTAAACAAATGTTTATTTTTGTCAGGATCCTGAGCACCTATTTAAGGTTACTATGAGTAAACAAATGTTTATTTTTGTCAGGATCTTGAGCACCTATTTAAGGTTACTATGAGTAAACAAATGTTTATTTTTGTCAGGATCCTGAGCACACTCAGTGTTACATTTACAAATTGCCCATGTACGTCAATAACTCCTTCCTTTACACCATTGCATTTTGCACAGAAGACAAACCCAGCTTGTGAGTCATGGAAATATCAACTTGCAATTTTATGTAATATGTTGAATTTAGTTCATATAATTTGTTTTGTTCACTCTGGATCCACAAAATACAAAAAATTTTGAAAGTCACTAAAATCAATGTCAGATATATGCAGGAAATTTAGAGAGTATCTTTCATAGAGTATCTATTTCTCTTCTTTCTGAGGATCTTTCTTCTTTGTTTGTGAACAGAACATTGCCCAAGCCGTCTTCCACTGACTTTCCTGAGGCAGCAGAAAATTACTAGATTTAGGAAAGAAGACTAAACAGAATTTGTATAGATATATTAATACAGAAGTACAAGGTAAAATGTGTAGTTATTCAATTATCAAAGTCTTATCTTTGTCAAAATGTAATCAAAGCACACACGTCGATTCATGAAAATGAAAAGATGCTCCAAAGTGGAGGTGTATAAAGGGACACCTTAGCACTAGGTAATTACATCTGTTACAAACCATACTGCTTTATTATAAATCACTCATTGTTAGCGACTGGGAAAGCTTTCCCAAATGTGAGGTCTTATTAAATGAAAGGTGGTCATGGTGTTTCCGGGTGAGTAGATGAAAGGGAAGGTCAAAGGTTTTAGGGATCTATCCAGGGTGCTAAGACTTGAGAAATGTTTTGGGAATGTTTCCCAAGATATTGTTTTGGCTAGTATGTACAAGAGGGTTACGGTGTACACTGTCGTCCAGTGGTTCTCCATAAGCCTGCCTCTACAGTGAGCAGTCTATGCTGTGTCTGGAGAGGAAGAAGAAAGACATGAGGGCATCGTCTCAATGTCAGAATACACTGCACACAGGTATTGTCCTTGTGCCAGAATCAATTGCCACCTCATCCATCAACCCCTCTCTGCTTTCTATGGTGCACCAAGCAGCCTTCCCCACCAGGCCAGCAGCATAGGCAACATCAATACAACTTCCTGAGAGGCTTTAGTTCTAATGGGAAAAGTGAGGGAAAGGCAAAAAGACAACTTTTGTAACCTTTGGGATAGGATAGGTTAAGAAATGCTACGAGGAAAACCCCAGAGAAAGAAACACACAAGAAACGATAATGTAATATAGTTTTTGGCAGGTTGAGGAATAGCAGACGTCCCCAGCCCCTGGTGCTGAAGGCCTCTAGTGGCTGAGGGGAGACCCAGCCCCTGTCCAATGGTGCTGAAGTACGCTGGTGGCTGAGGGGAGACTCAGCCCATGTCCATGGTGCTGAAGTACTCTGGTGGCTGAGGGGAGACCCAGCCCCTGTCCATGGTGCTGAAGCACGCTGGTGGCTGAGGGGAGGCCAATTGAAATATGTAATAATTAATAGAACCGTATTTAGGGATTTTTTCCAGGGATCTAAATACTTAATATGGAGGGCAGTCAGACAAACTCATCTGTCTTAACATATGTTGATTGTAAATACACTTTTTTAGTGTGGTTAGATCTGCTTGCTTTTAAAGCTCCCTGCCATAATGTAAATGGCCATTCACATTAAGAATAAGTGAGCAAAATATCCCATTCCCATCTCCGTAGAACTAGCTACTAGACTGTGTGTGATGTTATGTGACTAATTATGGGAAATGTTTCCCATGCCCACATCTTGACCTTGTTACCATTATACACTTGCAAATACACTCTTTGCCTAAATAGCATGAAAACTATATCACACTGTTAGAGTCAGCTAACGAGAAGACGCTAGAGACTTCGCTAGCACGAGGGTCACAAAGCAGGAACAAAACACAACGCAGACCAATCCACGTCTTCAACACGTACACTCCAGCTCATCTAATGAAGTGTATACTTACTACCCCATAGAATTTGTGAATTATTCATGATTTATACAAACACCCATTGCAATGCAAAGCTACTCCCAAACAGCAGACAGAGTAACCTGTTTTCTGACAAATGGTATACAGGACTAAGTTTTGTAGCAGCACAAACCACATAAGAGACTTATTAAGTGCAGTTTTACAAATGTGATTGAACTTGTTTAACAGCAATGTATTGTTTATGTCACTTAATGTACACTTACTTTATAAAAAGGTCCCCTTGGAGCACGCAAATGCAACAGGTGGATTCAATGTGGTGATTAGTTGGAGTAATGGTGTTCATGGGTGTTGGTTCTGTTGCAGTAGGGCTCTAGTCTGCATAGGGAGATGGATAGGGTGTTCATGGGTGTTGGTTCTGTTGCAGTAGGGCTCTAGTCTGCATAGGGAGATGGATAGGGTGTTCGTGGGTGTTGGTTCTGTTGCAGTAGGGCTCTAGTCTGCATAGGGAGATGGATAGGGTGTTCGTGGGTGTTGGTTCTGTTGCAGTAGGGCTCTAGTCTGCATAGGGAGATGGATAGGGTGTTCATGGGTGTTGGTTTTGTTGCAGTAGGGCTCTAGTCTGCATAGGGAGATGGATAGGATAGCAGATCATGGCAACAAGTAAGAAGAACAGTGCAGCTCAGGGGTTACGAGTATGTCACCATGTTTACAGATCCAAAAGTTATTTTTAGGTGTGGACTCCCCTCCTAAAAAAAAGACTCCTATCTAAATGTAAATGCAAATCAACTTGGTCTTTTTTCATCTTGTCTTTCTTGCCTCTTCCACTCCTACTATCACATTCTCTACTGATCATTCTGTCCAGTAAAGGAACAAAACAATCTAAGATCAATAACAAGATTCCCCCCCTCTGACAAACGACCTAATGCCCTATTCATTACAATTAAAGGGATATATTTTGGGTGTTTCTGTTGAATTACATCCAAGGTTTGACAGAAAAGGAGAGCCTAGCTTAGTTGAGGGTTCTAAATGGTTCTGTGGACCCATTGCAGTAGGATCACATGGTCTGGGCCCGGGGGTACCTTCCAGGCATGCTCTGGCTCAGTGACCAACCATCCCCCTCTGACACAGTCCTCCTAGTTAAATAGCACTGTGAGCTGGGGAGGCACTCAGTCCTTTTACAAATGAGGGCTCAAATGAGATGTGTGACAAGCTTTCGGATGCACTGCCAATGCACTCATGATTTCAAACTTAGAGGTTGCTACCAGACCTTTTTAGGATCTTAACCATGTATACATATTACACTTAATAAAAAGCACAAACAAATGTATTTGTATATCTATCAGTAAGCACTCCGTATCTACAAAATATTACCCTATTAAAGCAACTTTAGGCAAAAACATTTGTATTAACAAATTATTGATATATTTCTTCTGATAGCACAATGTAATATCTATTGGAGAATGAAAAAGTCGCTATATTGAAGACTCAATATTTAATACTTATTTTGTCTGCCACTGGGTACTGTGACGAATTGCTTTACGACACAAGGAAGTGCATCACTAAATCACAAAGAGATGCCCATACTTGAGGTATAGTTGTTGATCATGGTAGCGCTATACAGTGACCGTGAGCATCCTGCACGTCTTCTTTGCCACGGCTAGGGAAAATAATTACACTAACCAAACAGCAGGGGTCGCCTAAATCATCTCCTACATAATGCTGCCTATGGCAACTTTAATGTCCCATGATCCCACCCCTTATCTCTCTCATTTCTCCAACACAATCCTCCAATGCACTGGTGGTGCATCTTGGGACAATTCCTCTCCGGTCAGTGCATAATCTCCAACAAGTGGCTGCCTCCAATGTAACACATCTGATAGGTGCATTTGAGGATAAATAGCGGAAACTCAATCTAAAGCCCTAGCTCCTCTGATTGCGCTTCAGCTCTCAATATTTTTCCCCCTACTGAGATAAAACAACTTCAGATAAAACAAGATGTCTCCTAAAAGCTAAAATAAAAAAAACTAAAATTGAACATGGAGGGAGGTACTTTATTTTCTGAAATGGGCTCTGCTTGTTTTGTTATTGTCTCCCCTTAGATGAAGCTGTTTTAGAGGGAGACAGTGCAATAGTTCCCAGCATTTAAGAATGACTGTGGACTGGTAAACACATAGACGATCTTAGTACAGGTGCTTCCTATAATATATCCCTACACCATAACTCTTAGTACAGGTGCTTCCTATAATATATCCCTACACAATAACTCTTAGAATTTGTGTAGAAAGACTAATTCGATGAGATGGTAGTGAGAATTGTATTTGTTAATGACCTACTACCCAAACCCGGTCTCTAAAGTGTACAGTCCTACAAGTTAATTTAAACCCTCATCAAAACAGTGACTGTACAATATCTTGATCAAGTCTTTACAAAAGCAGGACTTGATTATGAGTGTATATATAGTGCCTTGCATAGATTGTCTCTCTAGTTATCCAGCTGTGTTAACGGACGTTATGTATACTGTACTTTTCAAAGTCTTTAAAATGTTCTCTCTTATGCCTGCTCTCTTATGCCTGCCCAGCTCATCAGTTGAAGTTACGTCATGTGTGCTCAATCGGTGTGGATTCAGGGATGGGGCACAGCAGCTGTCCATGGTCCTGAAGTCCTCAGTAGCCAGACAGTGTCCATGGTCCTGAAGCCGTCAGTGGCCAGACGATATCCATGGTCTTGAGGCCCTAAAGAGCCCGGCACTGTCCATGGTCCTTAAGCCGTCAGTAGCCAGACACTGTCCATGGTCCTGAAGCCATCAGTAGCCAGACGCTGTCCATGGTCCTAAAGCCGTCAGTAGCCAGACGCTATCCATGGCCCTAAAGCCATCAGTAGCCAGACGCTGTCCATGGTCCTTAAGCCGTCAGTAGTCAGACGCTGTCCATGGTCCTTAAGCCGTCAGTAGTCAGACGCTGTCCATGGTCCTGAAGCTATCAGTAGCCAGACGCTGTCCATGGTCCTAAAGCCATCAGTAGCCAGGCGCTGTCCATGGTCCTTAAGCCATCAGTAGTCAGACGCTGTCCATGGTCCTAAAGCCATCAGTAGCCAGACACTGTCCATGGTCCTAAAGCCATCAGTAGCCAGACACTGTCCATGGTCCTTAAGCCAGCAGTAACCAGACGCTGTCCATGGTCCTAAAGCCAGCAGTAACCAGACGCTGTCCATGGTCCTAAAGCCATCAGTAACCAGACGCTGTCCATGGTCCTAAAGCCATCAGTAACCAGACGCTGTCCATGGTCCTAAAGCCATCAGTAACCAGACGCTGTCCATGGTCCTAAAGCCATCAGTAACCAGACGCTGTCCATGGTCCTAAAGCCATCAGTAACCAGACGCTGTCCATGGTTCTCTCTTCTTTTGGCCTGTTGAGGTGTCTGTCTGCCTACTGGTGAAGAGGATAGGGGTGGGCAGCCAGACGCTGCACTACACAGAATACATGATCTAATCGTTATGTCTGTGAAATATTTTCAAATAATGTCCTTGATGTAGACACATAAGTTTGTTTAATGTTCAGTGGAGCGGGTAGGCTGTTCATGGCATCATTAACCAGTAGTAACCATATAGAGTGCTGTCCCGTAAAACCCAATAAAAAATATAAGTCTACAACTTTGTTTAATATTCAGATCTATTTTCATCTTTTGTGTGTTCATATCTTCAATGGGAAAGGTCTTTATTTTTCTGTTCTTTAACAAACAGCATTGCCATTGTGATCCTCCTTTAGTACTCTGTACAGTAGGGTACTCACACAACCTCCCTCCCTCTATGGTGAGGCTCCTATATCAAAGTATGAATTACATGAAATATAAACATTTAAAACAAGCATCATAGTAATCCAGCACCCATTAGATTAGTAGCCTCATTGTGCAAAAGCATGGCAGGACTAGAAACAATGGCTTATTTTGAAGCCTGTGTCACAAGTATATATAGAAGGGAGGGGGGGGGGGGGGGGTTTCATAGTTGGAGCCAGTTGGATGGAAGGTGCGTGGGGGAGCATAGAGGCGAATTTAAGACAGGGAGCGAGGAGGATAGGAGAGAGCAGAGCTATGACAGTGTACCCCTGGGCTAAGTGCCTACGGTCTCTCTTACAAATCTAAAATCAATACACTGTTTCTGTCTCCAACACCAGAGCTGCTGAATCCATCAAAAAACTTTAACGATTCCCCAATAAAAAATGCAGGCGGGAGAGTTGGGACTTCGTGTCTGTGTGTGTGTGTGTGTGTGTGTGTGTGTGTGTGTGTGTGTGTGTGTGTGTGTGTGTGGTTGTGTGTGTGTGTGTGTGTGTGTGTGTGGTTGTGCTGAGACGTCCTGTACACTGCAACAGCTGCTTGTGCCAAGACTCATGTCCAGGTGCAGGCCTTAAAGTGCCGTGTTATTACGGTGAATTGTGTCACTGTTGTCAAGGTCTCCTAGTCCAAGCAACTTGTTGACAAGTGTGTAATAGTTTGTTTAGCTTCACCTGCTGATAGGAGGCCTGATTTGTTGCTACTCCCTATTATTAAAACCTCACAATGAATATGTGTTGGTGATTCAGTCAGCAAGTGTGTTAGTCTGATTTGCATGAGGGGAAATTGGAGCAGCTCTGATAAGTAAATCAATTTGAAGCCCTATTGTGAGAGACTAAAGTAACACACTAATAATGCTGTCAACCATCGGATCAGTCTATATGTACAACTGATTCATCCAGCAACACAACGTACAGGTACTGAGAATACACACACACACACACACACACACACACACACACACACACACACACACACAAATGGCCGTGATCTAAATGCAGGCCTGGTCTGTGGCATAGGAAACCAACCAGCCACAGGGGCGCCCCTCAGCTTAGAGCCAGAACATGTCTTTCAGATTTGATGTCAGCACACTTACAATTAGCCAGGCACCATTGATTGAAGGGAGTTTCTAAGAGTTGTATCAAATTCACATTTTCTGAGGTGTGAAATGACTGTAGAGAGTTGGGGAAAATAAGACTGTAAGAATGTGTTATTGATGTTTATTTATATTGAGTAGTCATGCTAGTAAAGCTATTGTAAACAAGTCTGGGCAGTGGTTCATATCAGCGTGGTTTAGCCTACTTTGCACTGAGTCTCGCTGAATTTGAAACATCGGGGCAGCGCTTGTCTCTGAGGAAGGTTAAGCAGCTCATATCAGCCAATTTACATTTACCTGTTCCATGTGCTGTGTCGTGCGCTCTGTGAATGTCAGCATCCTGATACTCAAAAAATTGGCAGATCAACTAAAAGCAAAAAGCTGAAATGTCTATCATGAATAACATTAAGAAGGCTTTAAATTTGGCATCAGAAAGTTGTTACATTATTTTCCAAACTAAATACTGAATGGCGCATGCTAACAACCTATATATTTCATATTATGTTGATTGTCCAGACAGACTCATTATTGTCAATGGATCATTGTTCCTCCACACTTATCTTTAGGGTTGCTTGACAAAGGACGTTCAAACGTCTGTGATGTTGCTTATAAGTTACTTATGTTATAGTTTATGTCTGAATGGTATTTCGTTACATTCAAAAAGGTATTTACGGATCATTAGAATATATACTTTAAACGGACTCATAGACAGTAGTTGTTTTATGACTGTTATGACAAAAACACTTTCCCACTGTTTCACTTTGAATCTAATACCCAATAGTTTGATTGACAGATGATGTTGTGGTTTTGCACAGTTTGTGGCTGTTGGGACTGGCTGTGACAGCCAACAATGACAGACTGAATATTCATGAGCTCATATGTAAAGCAGTTTGTCACTGCTAGATTGACAAGCCCATGGCTGTGTCTGAATATTTCATCATTGGCTTAATAGCTTTTCTAAGCTCACTGACTGTTTATTATTTCAACATCTCCCCACTTTTATGATGCGTTCCTACCATTTAGTACAGTGTTAGCAAAAGATAGGTAAAGAGCCAGCCAGGCACGTTCTGGGTATTGATAGTCAGTGTGTACGGTTAAACCAGGGTTAACTTACGTTCAATACACTACAATATCTTTCTACATCAACATGGGCTTCAGCAACATACTGTATATTACCACAGACAATGTCCTCTAAAACGTTTGGTGCCAGCTGACAAAACTACAGCTCTACTGTAAATGCTGGTCTATTGTCATGGCTGAAGTAACAACAATGATGGCAACAAAACACACACACACACACACACACACACACACACACACACACACACACACACACACACACACACACACACACACACACACATAACAACACCAATAGAGAGAACAACAATTGACCCCAGAATAATGCCTGTGTGTTCTCTGCATGCATTTCGATTGCTGTAGGTGACGTATGGACTGATATCCCATAGAAAAGACAAGCTAGGTAGAGGAAGAAACACAGACATGGAGGCAGTGGAGGAGGGAGCCATTATATTCACTGGGTACGTTCTGTTCCCACAGGAAGAGGTGGACATATGTGAAAACTAATAACACACACACACACACACACACACACACACACACACACACACACACACACACACACACAAACATCACATTGAAAACAGAGGTATCTACTGCGGTATCATGTAGCTCATCTCTCTACCAGACATTAACAGTCAAATACATGTAGCTCATCTCTCTACCAGACATTAACACTCAAATACATGTAGCTCATCTCTCTACCAGACATTAACACTCAAATACATGTAGCTCATCTTGCTACCAGACATTTACAGTCAAATACATGACGGGACATCCAAATGAGAGGAAATACAGTACCAATATCAGCACTCGTACACACTCTCTGTGTCTCTCAAACACAGAAACACTGTCCACACTCTCTGTGTCTCTCAAACACAGAAACACTGTACACACTCTCTGTGTCTCTCAAACACAGAAACACTGTCCACACTCTCTGTGTCTCTCAAACACAGAAACACTGTCCACACTCTCCGTGTCTCTCAAACACAGAAACACTGTCCACACTCTCTGTGTCTCTCAAACACAGAAACACTGTCCACACTCTCTGTGTCTCTCAAACACAGAAACACTGTACACACTCTCTGTGTCTCTCAAACACAGAAACACTGTACACACAGAGAAAATACTGTGACAGGGTAGTTTTGTTGGTGGTGGTTATGAGAAGATTGCATTTCAATGAGATGAACATACATGATGATCTGCTGACCTGTAACTGCTCTGCTGTTACCAGCTCCATTTTACAAACCTAAAAGTAGTTCTTAGATAAATGTGTATATATATAAATATTTCTATCCAGTTTTCATTTGAGGCCTTTATTAGTAAACATTGGGGATATATATATTGTCTTCATATTTTCATGAAACAAGCAATTTCTCAATATTCTAGTCCTACATAATAAGAAAGATACATTATTTACCATGGTAATACCCACACCAAGGACCTCAGAGGGGAGTGAGATTGGACAAGAAGTAAACAATGATGAAATATGAGAAAGAGAATGGCAGAGGAGAGACAAGGCGGCAGCTGGCAATGTTTTCTGTCCTGTCTCTATCTTGGCTGGATGAATGGAAGTCTGCAATCTGCATGACCAAGACATTTAGTACGGCCACCATCTGGAAGGCCTTTATCAAGCTAATTCCACGCAGGCCTTTCTCTGTGACCTGTTAATGGAGTCCTTAGGAACCTTGTTTTACCTTTACCTTTTCATCCAACACTTCTTCAACTATCTCTATCTCTGATGCCTGCACTCTCCATCTCTTTCCCCTCCCTGCTAGACTCTCTGGTTTTCTATGGCTACAGAGCTGTCTAAAGAGAAGGATTCTTTGACTGGAAAGCAGAGGGCTGTGGAGTCATTTGTAGAATGTGTGAGGCACAGTACATGCAGCTCACACACGGTTTCTCTATTTAAATGTCGGCGCCAAGTAAATAGCCAGTGATCCAGTGATCCTGGCAGATGAAAGGAATGCCCTAGCCACACAATCCACAGAACAGTGCCCTGCTCTGTCTTTTCACCAGTTCTACAGCGTATCGGATTAAAAGACTTTGGTCTGAGAGAGTTAATATCATGTATAATTATTCCATGAACTCAACTTTTATCCTAAGTGCATAGTAAAGGCACAATGTATACTTCAAAAAAATAGCAACTTTTAAATGTGCTGGGAGTTGAATACATTTTTTATTTCTCGTTATTCAAAGCAAATCTTCTAAAATAATGAAATTCCACCCCGGGAAATATCAATGCCAAACTTTTTTCCTACTTGCTTCCAGGAAAAATACATGGACTGGCCCTGAAAACTGGGTCTAAATTTAGACGGCTTAGGGTGTTGAAACATTGAAAAGTGTATTCACAAGTCACCTTGCACCTACTAAAACAAGAAGGAAAGGGAGAGTAGAGAAGGAGTGAGACTGTTAGTGGTGCCTTCAAAATGCTGTTGTATTAAAACATCACTGTCCTCCAATTACTTGGACAATCATTGTTGGACAGCACTTGCAACATTTTCCCAGTTGCTGGAAGCTGGTTTGATGGTTCCATGTTTTCAAACATACAGCCGATTCTATTTTGAATACAGTTGTAATCTGGTTTTCAACGGCCTAGCGTTAGACCAGTAGTAATAATAATAATAATAATAATAATAATAATAATAATAATAATACATTTTATTTGAGGGCGCCTTTCAAGACACTTAAGGTCACCAAATCTGTATAGTTAACAGACTGAGGGAGACAGAGGACCTGGACTGGAGCATAAAGAGGTTTAGATTCTTCGACAAGTCCATTGCCTGTTGTGTGGAGAGACTCACATAATAACTTCACACATAAACTACCAACCCTGGCATTGGCAAGCCACATTCAATAGGCTGAACTATGCCTACCTATGTATCAACCTCTAAAGCCACTTTCAATAGGCTGAACTATGCCTACCTGTGTATCAACCTCTAAAGCCACTTTCAATAGGCTGAACTATGCCTACCCATGTATCAACCTCTAAAGCCCCTTTCAATAGGCTAAGCAAGGCCTACCTGTGTATCAACCTCTAAAGCCACTTTCAATAGGCTGAACTATGCCTACCTGTGTATCAACCTCTAAAGCCACTTTCAATAGGCTAAGCAATGCCTACCTATGTATCAACCTCTAAAGTCTCACAAATGCTTTTTCATTAACATCCCCATCAATAAAAATAAAATCCAAAGAAACAGCGTTAGAGTGAAGCCAATGTATAGAAGGGTTATGGTATGAGAGCAGTCAAATTTATGTCAAGGATAATTTTTTCATTGTCTGTTTACAGAGGAGGTTATATTAAGTCAAGTCGAGAAACAATGTACAAAACTAAATTAGGTTAGCAGTAGATTAATCCAAATATGTTACCGCTTTGATAACACAATTAATAACATCTTCCAACATCAAGAATGGAGCTTAACTGGAATTAGCATGCTAACTGTGATGCCCGGGCTCCGTAACAATCACAGGCAGTGCAGGCTTCCAGGGGTATATTATTTATATTTCAATCAGCCTATTTGTATATTTGTATTTCCCCTGCTGTCTCTACGCTTACGTGCTTGTTCGGGCAGCAGGAGCAACGCAAACGAACAAAAACAAGAAAATGTCCCCCCCTCTCCAGGAGTAGATGGGGTAAATTAATATTGTTACTGCACCCCTGGGGAAATGCAACACGTCTTGATCAATTAAATAACCGACTTTGGAATTTGCATGAGAACATTCCACCCTGATAGAGGGGTAAAATAAGAGATGGAATCAAAGAAGCGTAATGAAGATGAAAGCAGGTCCTCTAATGTTCTCTCTCTAACGTCATACCTCACAGCGGGAACGACTGGATTCACTACGGGGCTTTGATTTAGACTGCAGAATGGGAAAGGTGGTGAGGGTGGGGTACCATTAGTCTGTGAGCAGAGCAAGTAATGGAACAACTCCACCAAGCTTCACCAATGTTATCTTAGCGTTTCTATTACCTCCACCTCTGAAGAAAACATTTCAGAAACACAACTGCTGCAATAATGTGAGATATACAGTGCCTTGCAAAAGTATTCACCCCCTTGGCTAGTTACTTATTTTGTTACATTACAACCTGTAATTTAAATGTTTTTTTAATCTGAATTTTATGTGATGGATCTGCACAAAATAGTCTAAATTGGTGACGTGAAATGAGAAAAAAATAAATGTTAAAAATTATTTTTAAAAATCAAAATCTGGAAATTGGCATGTGCATATGTATTCACACCCTTTGCTATGAAGCCCCTCAAAAGTTCTGGTGCAACCAATTACCTTCAGAAGTAACATAATTAGTGAAATGAAGTCCACCTGTGTGTAATCTAAGTGTCACATGATCTGTCAGTATAAACACACCTTTTCTGAAAGGTCCCAGAGGCTGCAACACCACTAAGTAAGAGGCATCACACCATGAAGACCAATGAGCTCTCCAAACAAGTCAGGGACAAAGTTGTTGAGAAGTACTAGTCAGGGTTGGGTTATAAAAAAATATCCAAATCTTTGATGATCCCCCGGAGCACCATCAAATCCATCATCTTCAAATGGAAAGAACATGGTACCACAACAAACCTGCCAAGAGAGGGCCGCACACCAAAACTCACAGACTGGGCAAGGAGGGCATTAATCAGAGAGGCAGCACAGAGACCAAAGGTAACCCTAAAGGAGCTGCAGAGTTCCACAGCAGAGACTGGTGCATCTGCGCATGGGACCACAATTGGCCGTACACTCCATGGAGCTGGGCTTTATGGAAGAGTGGCCAGAAAAAAGCCATTACTTAGTGTTAAAAATAAGATGGCACGTTTTGAGTTTGCCAAAAGGCATGTGGGCGACTCCCCAAATGTATGGAGGAAGGTGCTCTGGTCAGATGAGACTAAAATTGAACTTTTCGGCCACCAAGGAAAACGCTATGTCTGGCGCAAACCCAACACATCCCATCACCCCAAGAACACCATCCCAACAGTGAAACATGGTGGTGGCAGCATCATGCTGTGGGGATGTTTTTCAGCAGCAGGGACTGGGAAACTGATTCGAGTCGAGGGAAAGATGGATGGTGCTAAATACAAGGGTTTTCTTGAGCAAAACCTGTTTCAGTCTGCCTGTGATTTGAGACTGGGACGGAGGTTCACCTTCCAGCAGGACAATGACCCGAAGCATACTGCTAAAGCGACACTCGAGCGGTTTAAGGGGAAACATTTAAATGTGTTGGAATGGCCTAGTCAAAGCCCAGATCTCAATCCAATTGAGAATCTGTAGTCAGACTTGAAGATTGCTGTTCACAAGCGGAAACCATCCAACATGAAGGAGCTGGAGCAGTTTTGCCTTGAGGAATGGGCAAAAATCCCAGTGGCAAGATGTGGCAAGCTCATAGAGACTTATCCAAAGCGACTTGCAGCTGTAATTGCCGCAAAAGGCGGCTCCACAAAGTACTGACCTTAGGGGGGTGAATATTTATGCACGCTGAAGTTTTCTGTTATTTTGTCCTATTTGTTTGCTTCACAATAAAAAAAAAATCACATCTTCAAAGTTGTAGGCATGTTCTCTGGATGAAATGATGCAAACCTTCAAACAATCCATTCTAATTCCAGGTTGTGAGGCAACAAAACATGAAAAATGCCAAGGGGGGTGAATACTTTTGCAAGGCACTGTATCTGTAAGGCTGTCTGTTCTGTTCAGACCAACTGTGTGTCAGCAGCTACTACTTGTGAGCTTCGCTTGGTTTGCTTTTACAAAGTGTGTTTTTTGGTATGTGAGAACTAGCGAGAGAGAACAGTTATGTGAAGTTATCAACCATACATGTATAGTTATGTGAAGTTATCAACCATGCACGTGTAGTTATGTGAAGTTATCAACCATGCACGTATAGTTATGTGAAGTTATCAACCATGCACGTATAGTTATGAAGCGCCAGCAGGAGGTTTATTGCACATGTAATTTGTCACAAGAATGAGTAGACTAACATAGACACGCTTACACAAACAGACCGACTTACACGCAAAATGGACAATCTTTGACCAAGAATAGCCATCATGTCAGAATCACTCACTACGTCAGATACTTCCACAATTGTCCAGATGCAAATACAATACCACTATTTCAAATAATAACACATTCTTTAATCTGTATGTCAACAAGTCAGCTTCTATTGTTCAGTAGAGCCAATACAAGTCCATTGTTTTTCAATACATATTTACAAACTATAGGGCAAAATGCTCATTACAAAGATCTAGTGGAGTGGCCAGACTTATACTATAGAAACCAATCCAAAAAATGTAAGATGTGATGTAAGTCGATGCCCCTGCATGAATAGTTTTCTGCACTATTCACTTCATCAGAGTCACAGCTGCAGTAACTATGGAGTATTTCTGGGATTACTTGAGAACAAGATTGGTGCCAATGTCCTTACTGCACAAAAAAGGATTCCAGACAGACCACATCAGTGTTCATATCAATAAATGGGGCATTTAATGAATTAAGAATGCATTCTGCACACATAGCATAGTTAACAAAAGTATCAAATCAAATATCTTAAAAATGACAGAGCAGCCCGTTGTCTTTGGTTGCAAATCGTCAATTGTTTTCAGGAATGAAGTTACACAAACCAATATCATTACTAGAAAGATTCTACAATGCAGAACAAAATACAAGTCAATGAAGCCTTCAAATATTTCGGGCAAGTTATTTTTACAGACATTACCCTAAATCCTAAGCGTACAAACTTTAGCATGTAAGTTAAAATACACTCTCAATATAGTTGATACAATCAAAAAGCCCAAAACAAATAGAATAGAATACAATAGAATGTGCATTATTGCTAGCCTATATGTTAAGCTATTTAACTAATAGAATACTCATTGGATCGGTTCGCAGCCGAGTGTGAAGCGGCTGGGATGAGGATCAGCACCTCCAAATCTGAGGCCATGGTTCTCAGCAGGAAACCGATGGATTGTCTACTCCAAGTAGGGAATGAGTCTTTACCCCAAGTGAAGGAGTTCAAGTATCTCAGGGTCTTGTTCTCGAGTGAGGGGAAAATGGAACGAGAGATGGGCCGGAGAATTGGAGCAGCGGGTGCGGTGTTGCAGTCGCTTTATCGCAACGTTGTGACGAAGAGAGAGCTGAGCCAGAAGGCAAAGCTCTCAATCTACCGGTCTATCTTCGTTCCTACTCTCACCTATGGTCATGAAGGGTGGGTCATGACCGAAAGAACGAGATCGCGGATACAAGCGGCGGAAATGAGTTTCCTCCGGAGGATGGCTGGCATCTCCCTTGGGGATAGGGTGAGAAGTTCAGACATTCGTGAGGGACTCGGAGTAGAGCCGCTGCTTCTTTGTGTAGAAAGGAGCCAGTTGAGGTGGTTCGGGCATCTAGTAAGGATGCCACCTGGCCGCCTCCCTAGGGAGGTGTTCCAGGGAAGTTCAGCTGGGCGGAAGCCGCGGGGCAGACCTAGGACCAGGTGGAGGGATTATATCTCCACACTGGCCTGGGAACGCCTTGGAATCCCCCAGTCAGAGCTGGTTAATGTGGCCCGGGAAAGGGAAGTTTGGGATGCCCTGCTTGAACTGCTACCTCCGCGACCCGACCCCGGACAAAGCGGATGAAGATGATGATGATGATGATGATGAACTAATAGAATACAATAGAACGTGCATTCTTGCTAGCCCATACGTTAAGCTATTTAACTAATAGAATACAATAGAACGTGCATTCTTGCCTAGCCCATACGTTAAGCTATTTAACTAATAGAATACAATAGAACGTGCGTTCTTGCTAGCCCATACGTTAAGCTATTTAACTAAAAGAATGCAATAGAACATGCATTCTTGCCTAGCCCATACGTTAAGCTATTTAACTAATAGAATACAATAGAACGTGCGTTCTTGCTAGCCCATACGTTAAGCTATTTAACTAAGGTTCACTTTGCATGATGAGGGGTTGTCTGACGTTAGCCAAGCTGTAATTGGGGGACAAACCTGCCTCCTCAATTATTCTTCTGAATGGCTTTCCAAATGCATGTGTGTTGTGTTGCCATGGCAGGACAATTTCTCAAAATACAGTTGCCTTATTGACAGCAAAGTTAGGAAATACGGTGCAAGGCTTGAACATTTTCTTCCACTCCCTTTAGTTATGACAGTAGACCAGCCTTTTGAAGGTGCAGCCTTTTCATTTGATGATTACCTCAATAGGTTAGCTAGAAAGTATGCTCTAGTTTTTCACTAGCCTAGATGTACAGTTGGGGTAGAAGGTATGAATATGGTACTGTGTGTGTATATATGTGCCAGAACAAATTGTCTTCCTTATTAAATGGTGAATTACATGAGTTTCCTGAGTGACCTGAGCGTTACCTGCCCCTATTGGACAGACTAGTACTGAGTGAAGGTTGAGGAGAGTTTATAGGAGCCTTGTTAATGTACTGTGAGAGGGCTGTAGTACTGCACAGCTTTTAACATGTTTCTGTTAGCGTGGGGCCTTCAAGGGTCGGGGCTCTAATTGTCACAGCCTGGGGACATATTTGCCCTGCAGAGGTCGCTATTTCTGTTTTATTGACTTCTCCCAACGGTTGTCCTGTTAGTTATGAGTTCATTGTTTTGTCCTGTGCATTTTGACCAGTATTTAAGTTCCTATTTCCCAGTTTTCTGTTCGTTCACTGTCTTATCGTTTGGATTGTCTGTGGATGCCGTGTATAAAGTTCAGCCTTTTTTTGGTCTCCCTAAGGAGGTTTACTGTCTGCTGCCTCCTGAGTTTACTCATTAGTTTCTAGTTTAGATTTTGGTTGCTCTATTTCTTAGTCTTTTGTTTATCTGCATTGGGCCTACCCTCTCCTTGGTGTAAACCCTGACTCTAATGACATGTTCAGCCTCCTTTCTAGTTGATTTTTCTAGTGTCTGTTTTTAGTTGCATTCCTCATACCAGTTTGTGTTCTGCTTGGCTCGGGTGTAAGACTTGACGAGGTGTTCACAGTGGTTTTAAATCCCTTTTACAGCAGAAATATTGGATTTCTTAAAGCCAAAATTTAACCCATACATTCAAATTATTAAGTCAAGTTACTTTATCAATTATGATCTACAGGAATGATACATTAATTCTGTGTTTACACACACCAAACATCGCATCAAAAAAACCTGTACGTGCACAGCCTGGGCCTTGGTACACTTACTGTACATACATTCACCTGAGCGGTTTCCTTGTCGTTATCAAAAGATAAGCAGTAGGTTGTTTGAACTTGGAATCAGATACAACAAATCAACACCAATAAATATCATGGCAATGAGTCCACACAATTTGTGGAATAAAAACATAGCATGAACAATTCTTCAATGTCTATTTCCTCATCAAAACAGATTCTGAGATTGTTTCATAAGGCTGGCTTAACGAATGACAGTGCCCACAGGATTGGCATGTTCACATTGAAATGGAGAGATTGTCTATTGTTACTCATGTCAAACTAAAGTCCATATGTACTTGTCAACTGCATGAAAGGTGTGGTACGGCTACTTTCACGTCAGATTTTTCCCAGAGTGTATAGTGAAGTGTCCATGCAGTAGTCTTGCACAGTAAAGAGAGGATGATGTGATTGTCATCTGTGATTACAATGGAGCTTTTATAGGGAAATGGTTGGAGATTTTCACCCAAGTGTGTATGTTTAAATAATATAGTAAGTAAGCTGGAGTTCAAAAGTGCTTGAAAAGAGAGGAATAGAGATGAGTCAGTGTTATTTGGTTACTTTTTAGATGTTTATCTCTTGGTTTGAGAAACCAACACCCAATTGCAAGATGCACATATCCCTTTCTTTTAAAATTTAAATGTACTATTTATTAGTATTTTTATTGTATTTTTATTGTGACTTATTGTATTGTATTGTTTATTGTATCTTCATTCATCCACGCCTGCTGTTTGTACAAAAACTGCCTCATTCAGATGATCTGAGGGGGTTGCTCTCATTCCAGGTGACACTCTGCTGCGCTGGCAGCCAGGCAGGATGACAAGCTATCACACTGTCAAGCATATCCACCTCCTAATGATGCCCTCTGCTCCGCCTCTTCATGCCTTTCAGCTGAAGACCAATCACAAGCTAGTCTTTCAACCTACAGGCCAATCATCTACTTGCTTTTCAACTTCAGACCAATAACAGACCTCCCTTTCAGCTCAGACCAATAACAGACCTCCCTTTCAGCTTCAGACCAATTACAGACCTCCCTTTCAGTTTCAGACCAATAACAGACCTCCCTTTCAGCTTCAGACCAAATACAGACCTCCCTTTCAGCTCAGACCAATTACAGACCTCCCTTTCAGTTTCAGACCAATAACAGACCTCCCTTTCAGTTTCAGACCAATTACAGACCTCCCTTTCAGTTTCAGACCAATTACAGACCTCCCTTTCAGTTTCAGACCAATTACAGACCTCCCTTTCAGTTTCAGACCAATTACAGACCTCCCTTTCAGTTTCAGACCAATTACAGACCTCCCTTTCAGTTTCAGACCAATAACAGACCTCCCTTTCAGTTTCAGACCAAGTACAGACCTCCCTTTCAGTTTCAGACCAATTACAGACCTCCCTTTCAGTTTCAGACCAATTACAGACCTCCCTTTCAGTTTCAGACCAATGACAGACCTCCCTTTCAGTTTCAGACCAATGACAGACCTCCCTTTCAGTTTCAGACCAATTACAGACCTCCCTTTCAGTTTCAGACCAATTACAGACCTCCCTTTCAGTTTCAGACCAATGACAGACCTCCTTTTCAGCTTCAGACCATTGATCTTTGCTGAGCACCTGTACACCTGTCTCACTTGCAATGTTTTCTGCTGAATATCAATGATATGCTGGCCTGAAATCTTCAGCTATATTATAAGCCAACCTTCCAACAGAAAAAAAACACAACTAATAATAATAATGAAAAACTGAAAACTGAACTATAAAAACGAAAGCAACTTGCTTCCGTTTCAATGAGTCCCCAAAAAATGGATATCACAAACAAATTGTACAATTAATTATACAATAGCTATGATATTCTTCAATAACCAGATACAACCCTAACAACTTACTAAAGGATGTGATGTTCTGTGGACAGGAGGGATGTAACAATACACTCAGCTCACGATTCCGTAAGATTCACCATTCTCCATTTGCGATACGATTTTCTCACGATGAAAAAATAAAATATCTAAGACAAATTACAACAAAAGAAGATTTCTTTAATTAGTTCTGAGACAGAAAAAACTAAATACTTTTTATTTTTTAGGTAGGGAATAAATTATGCAAAGCAAAAGGAATGGTAGCTACAAGCTCAAACACACTTTCTTACTTTGTTTAGATTTGTTTATGTGAGTTAAAACAGACAAACATTTTTGAAATGTTTGTTTCGTTTTCATAGCCCCTCCTATGTCTATAGAGGTCCAGTTAAAGACGTTGAAGGAGCTGATGTTATAGGTTATAGGTTGTTAGTCTAACAGGTTACAGTTGCCGTGGTAATGACATAACAACCTTTATGACAGGGATATCCAACGGCTGATTGATTTCCTTTGAAATCTTTGGTATGACAACCTACACAGGCCACAAAACAAGCTGTTTGTTTCATTTATATCATGGAACATATTGACCATATGTACAGTATATGTATTTGTTTACATACATACAAGTGGAACAGAGACAGCAGCCATTAAAACAGCATCATAGATGAATGCCAGGGAAAGGGTAGGAAATAGTTTTTAAATAAAATACTGTGGACTCCAAAAATGCTAGGGATACTAACTTAAAAAGGAGATATTGAGAACAATTGAGAATGAATCAATTGCACGTACAGTTTCTAAAACGGCTGAGGAAAATAAGCAGCCTAAGAAATTCAGTAGTCAATACCCATCATAAAAGACAGATGGTTCAAATAGAGAACGCTTGTCTAGAAACCAGAAACCTAATAGAATTACTGATTACTTTTCTGAATGGGTGAGACACACACACACACACACACACACACACACACACACACACACACACACACACACACACACACACACACACACACACACACACATAAGGATCACATCATCTGCTGTTCTATCTTTCTATCTGTCAAAACACATACAACCTTGCGCACCACCAACATCCTTGTTTGAACTCCAAGAACTTTGAAACAACATTAGGTGGCAGGTGAAATAGCCATAGAAATGTCTGAGCTGCTGTTAGCCTCTTTGTGTGTGACTGGCCCGGTCTATCCTCATAAGAAAGAGCCTGCATGAGGAAGACGCTGTGGCAGAGACCTTGAAGAAAAACTATACCCTGTCCACAATGTCACCAATCTTACACACACACACACACACACACACACACACACACACACACACACACACACACACACACACACACACACACACACACACACACACACACTGTAATGACTGGCTGTCACTGTGCTGTTTCAGACAAGAATGTACCAGCCACAGGGGAATTGAGGGAGAAATAGACTTCTACCACTTAATCTTTCAACTTGTTTTACAATAGGTCTGTTCTGGACAATTTACTCCACCATGCTTAAGCCATCTTTACCACCCAGCTCTGTCTTGACTGATATTCTGACTATATCATCTTCCCTTGGCACAGTCATAGATGTTGAATATAGTGCCACCAGTGAATCCAATGACACATTGAGTGTATGCC
This sequence comes from Galaxias olidus, assembly GCA_026901105.3. NCBI lineage: Eukaryota > Metazoa > Chordata > Actinopteri > Galaxiiformes > Galaxiidae > Galaxias > Galaxias olidus. The sequence continues at coordinate 201,629 of JAPMUY010002227.1, forward strand.
AGTTTTATATTTCCTCACGCACCCTCCCCAAATTCCTCCTTTTTTCTGTATTAACCATAAAACTATTGTCTTATCCCTCTAAGATTGATGCTTATTGTGGCACAATAAACCATTCGGTCAACAGACTTTTAGCTGACCTAAACTGCTAGTGCATTCCATTTGAGTTAATGAATAGAAACCAAACTGCTTCTAAAACACCCGGTCTGTGTATATGTACATGAGGATGCACGCATGCTGTATTTGTGATCACGTCTGACACTCTCTGGCATTAGCCAAAACAGACACTGCAAACTAATGAGACTGTGCTACATAATTAGCACCATTGAACAACAACAGCCATATTTATAAATATGAGCCAGAGACGGTTTGATTGCTAGTGTGTTTAGCTTTTGGGCACCCTGCTAATTCACTGTTGATGCTCCTACAACGTTGGCAATGTCAGAGAAAAGCACGAATTTTCAAGCTACTGTGGATGTAGGATTAGTTTAGGGAGTAGATGTTTAGCTTTAGGTCAGATTTGTTTTCTAGGTGAAAATGTGTAAGAACTTTAATAGGCAGCAAATTGGTTGGTGGGTCAGGGGGGGACCTGTGCTCTTTACGTCAGCGAAGCGACAAGATAGACTGCCTATTCTGAAGACCATATATCATAGGAGGCCATTGGTAGGCCTTGCTACACACACATGAATACACACACACCCTCGCTGTCTCAGTCACACACACACTAACAGATGTATGCATGCAGATATTCACCAACCAAAAGGCAGGCACTATCTCTCGCACTCACACAGGCACACATTGAAATGATGGCTAGCCTTGGCTCTCTCGGCTCAATCAGAGTGATGTTTTCATTTTGATCCTTTTTCAGGTGATTTATTGTTGTAAGGTCAGCTATTTGTTTCATAAAAAAATGGGTCGGGCCTGAGAAATACCAGCAGTGATTGGATAGGACATCTTTCCCCGCCATGCTGTGTGTGAGCCACCAGGAGAGAGAGAGGGCAAGAGAAAGACATGTACGAGAAGAAACTCATTCCCTCTCTCCCGAAAGCTCATATTAGTTTTCCCTTACATCTTAGCAGCACAAGTTCCAAATAATAATCTTGTCTTTTTACATATTAAAAATGAATAAGCAAAACGCATTTTAGACAAGAAAATTACTATATTATTGAATTTTTGTACACTGCTTCAGTATTACCTGATTAATAAACCAAGCTAAAAAAAAACGTGTAGCAACGCAAAAAAGTCTACAGAAATGTTGAGGCAAAAAGAGGACAGAGCGAGACAGAGAAAGAGAGACAGAGTTAAAACGCATGAGGAAACCGGAAACTCATTTTGCACATTATGCATCACAAAAACATTATTAAAACAAACCACTACCTTCCAACAAGAACAGAGCAGAGGGTCCACACCCGAGTGAACAGTGAGTCTACTGACTACCACACTACTACAGAAGACTGCCAGCGGCTGAGAAACCTACAGACTGACTTTACATTATTACTAAAATGGCAAGGCTAATAAACATTGCTTAGACAAATGTGAATGTCTGATACATTGAGCTATAGGAACTGTTGAAGTCCTGATGTGGTCCCACCTACTTCATAAGGTCCCTCCCTCTATGTGTAAAGAAAAGCCACTCCTATGCATCCTACAACAGAAAGAAATGCAATGCAAGGACAAAGTATGAAGAGAGGATAGCTTTACTTACTTACTTATATGTACACTGTAATGCATTTTGACCCATCTCTATAACATCCAGTATGTATCCTAAAATAAATTCCCAGATCTCTGGCATCCCTTACTCAGAACTAATAAATAGCATATATGATTAATAGTATTGTATGATTGTTTTGAATCATACGTTAGAAGGTGAGGTTATGGAAAAGGGAAGATATGTCTGGTATGCTCGGACAAAAATGCATGTTACTGTAATCTGACTGTGACAGAGGACTCTGTTACTGTAATCTGACTGTGACAGAGGACTCTGTTACTGTACTCTGACTGTGACAGTAGACTCTGTTACTGTACTCTGACTGTGACAGAGGACTTTAATTATGTTACTGTACTCTGACTGTGACAGATGACTTTCATTATGTTACTGTACTCTGACTGTGACAGATGACTTTCATTATGTTACTGTAATCTGACTGTGACAGATGACTTTCATTATGTTACTGTAATCTGACTGTGACAGATGACTTTCATTATGTTACTGTAATCTGACTGTGACAGATGACTTTCATTATGTTACTGTACTCTGACTGTGACAGATGACTTTCATTATGTTACTGTAATCTGACTGTGACAGAGGACTTTAATTATGTTACTGTACTCTGACTGTGACAGAGGACTCTGTTACTGTACTCTGACTGTGACAGATGACTTTCATTATGTTACTGTACTCTGACTGTGACAGATGACTTTCATTATGTTACTGTAATCTGACTGTGACAGATGACTTTCATTATGTTACTGTAATCTGACTGTGACAGATGACTTTCATCATGTTACTGTACTTTGACTGTAACAGAGGACTCTGTTACTGTAATCTGACTGTGGGCACCCTCCATCCCGGAGGTTTTGTTACTTTGAGCCCACAACATCTTCAGAAGGCTTCACGGTGAGCAATGCCTTCTCAGAGCCAATCCCTTCTATTTCCGCTCTCGGCACAGCCAGATAATCAAAAAGAAGAAATACCCTGTACACATCTCGACCTGGGACGCTCAGACAGGCGAAAGATGAATCTTAATATGTAAACCTCTCTTCATGACTTATATTAATACCATATACCTACTTCCACCTGCTGGCTTTAACATGGAACACTCAGACAGTTGAGATATTACTCTTACAATGTAACCCTAACTTCATGATTTATATAAATACCTTATACAATACCGTACAATACAATTTATGGAGCTGTTTATTTTCTCAGTTTAGTTAGGATTTTACGCGTTTTCAGATCTAACTATTTATTTCAATGAGCAAAGGTATACACTGGACAGGAATAGCACAAGGTTGGAGGCTGGGGTGGAGGAGGTAGCCTGTTACTGTAACATCCCAAGTTCAAGCAGTGGCCTTTTGTGTAGTAAAGGCATGAGTGTGTTAAAATATACCGCCATTTTAAAATGAGGAGAACTGATTGGGACATCGGTGGAGGGCGCTCAGCCAGAACTTACGTTAAACTACATCAGTTGTGTCTTTGTCTCTTATCTAGAGCACTACTACCCAGGCACATTCAACACTTCATGAATCATCATCATCATAATAATAATTCATTGGATTTAGTT